>CAJQZM010039238.1:37777-87126 GCA_907164665.1 Colias nastes | reverse complement strand
ATTAAGCGCTGATAATAACGAAGATTATGAATGGTATTGAGACGCGCCCCCAAAATCTCGTTGCAACGATCGAGATGATGCAGGTACGCGCGAGAATAATTGCGACAGGTATAGCAATCGCACTCGGAATCGAGCGGGCTGGTGTCACTCTTATGCTTCGCGTTACGGATTTTCACCACGCCATCGGTAACGAACAGATGACCGTTACGCGCGTTTCGGGTTGGCATAACGCAGTCGAACATATCAATGCCGCGACGTACGCCTTCCACCAGATCTTCTGGTTTACCCACACCCATCAGGTATCGTGGTTTATCCGCCGGGATTTGCGGGCAGACATGCTCCAGAATGCGGTGCATATCTTCCTTCGGCTCACCCACAGCCAAACCGCCGACAGCGTAGCCATCAAAGCCTATCTCTACCAGACCTTTAACCGAGATATCGCGTAAATCTTCGTAAACGCTACCCTGGATAATGCCGAACAGCGCATTTTTGTTTTGCAGGGAGTCAAAACGGTCGCGGCTACGCTTCGCCCAACGCAGGGACATCTCCATAGAACGCTTGGCGTAGTCCCAGTCCGCCGGGTATGGCGTACATTCGTCGAAGATCATTACGATATCGGAGCCGAGATCGTACTGAATCTCCATGGATTTTTCTGGATCGAGGAAGATTGGATCGCCGTTGATCGGGTTACGGAAGTGTACGCCCTGCTCAGTGATCTTACGGATATCGCCCAGGCTGAAGACCTGGAAACCGCCGGAGTCGGTGAGGATGGGGCCTTTCCACTGCATGAAGTC
Organism: Colias nastes; assembly: GCA_907164665.1. Lineage (NCBI taxonomy): Eukaryota > Metazoa > Arthropoda > Insecta > Lepidoptera > Pieridae > Colias > Colias nastes. The sequence goes on along the minus strand of CAJQZM010039238.1, from coordinate 86,332 downwards.
GTGCAGATCGCCGTGGAGCTTCATGATCTCCTGGCCTGGACGCAGCCACAGGTGGAAGGTGTTGCCGAGGATAATCTGTGCGCCAGTGGCTTCAACTTCTTCCGGCGTCATTCCTTTTACGGTGCCGTACGTGCCCACAGGCATAAACGCGGGGGTTTCTACCACGCCGCGATCAAACACCAGACGACCGCGACGCGCGCGACCATCGGTGGTATCGAGTTCAAATTTCATTTTTTCTCCGACGTCAGAAAAACAGTCCAACGTTGTAACACAGTGCCGCGGACTTATTCCCCGACACGCTCATTCAAAGCCTGCGGATTGTACGTGATAAACATCGCGTCACCGTAGCTAAAAAAGCGATATTTTTGTTCTACCGCAGACTTGTAGGCGTTCATCGTATGCTGATACCCCGCAAACGCGGAAACCAGCATAATCAGCGTCGATTCAGGCAGATGGAAGTTGGTCACCAGCGCATCAATGACTTTGTACTGATAGCCCGGGTAGATAAAAATCTGCGTATCGCCAAAGAACGGTTCAATCAGCTCGCTTTTCGCGGCCTGCGCGGCGCTCTCAAGGGAACGTACCGACGTTGTACCGACGGCCACGACGCGGCTTCCGCGCGCTTTCGCCGCCAGCACCGCATCCACCACCTCCTGCGGCACTTCGGCGTACTCAGAGTGCATGATGTGATCTTCGATGCTGTCCACGCGTACCGGCTGGAACGTCCCCGCACCGACGTGCAGCGTCACGAAGGCCATCTCAACGCCCTTGGCGCGCAGCTTTTCCAGCAGCGGTTCATCAAAGTGCAGGCCCGCCGTTGGCGCCGCCACCGCACCCGGCTTCTGGCTGTAGACGGTCTGATATAGCTCGCGGTCGGCCTCTTCGTCCGGGCGTTCAATGTACGGCGGCAGCGGCATGTGGCCGATGGCGTTGAGGATATCAAGCACCGTGCGTTCGTCGTTGAACTCCACCTCGAACAGCGCGTCGTGACGCGCGGTCATGGTCGCTTTGATGCTCTCGTCATCCCCCAGCAGCAGCTCCGCGCCCGGCTTAGGCGCTTTGGAGGCGCGAATATGTGCCAGAATACGTTTATCATCGAGCATACGTTCGACCAGCACCTCAATCTTGCCGCCGCTGGCTTTACGGCCAAACAGACGCGCCGGGATCACGCGGGTATTATTAAAGACCAGCAGATCGCCAGGGTTGAGCTTGTCGAGCAGATCGGTGAAAGTACCGTGCGTCAGCGCGCCCGTTGGCCCGTCCAGTGACAGCAAGCGACAGCTGCTACGCTCAGGCATGGGGTAGTGAGCAATCAGGGATTCAGGTAGTTCAAAGGAGAAATCGGCGACGCGCATGACGTATACTCGTGACTTAAAAACAGGCGGCATAGTCTAGTGCTCACACCCTTTTGCTGCAACAACTAGCCGCCACCGGACAACGAAAACGCATGAATTTTCTCGCTCACCTGCATCTCGCTCACCTCGCGGACAGCTCCCTCTCCGGCAATTTGCTGGCCGATTTTGTACGCGGCAACCCGGCGGAAGCGTATTCCCCTGAGGTTGTCGACGGAATTTTTATGCACCGCCGCATCGACGTGCTGACCGATAACCTGCCGGAAGTGAGGGAAGCCAAAACCTGGTTCCGCCCCGAAACGCGACGGGTGGCGCCGATCACGCTCGACGTCATGTGGGATCATTTCCTGTCGCGCCACTGGTCGCAGCTGTCGCCTGATATGTCGCTGCCTGAGTTTGTGCGCTACGCCCACGCGCAGGTGTCGATCATTTTGCCGGACTCCCCGCCGCGCTTTGTAAATCTGAATAACTATCTCTGGTCTGAACGCTGGCTGGAGCGATACCGCGAGATGGATTTCATTCAGAACGTCCTGAACGGCATGGCGAGCCGTCGACCGCGTCTGGACGCGCTGCGCGACTCATGGCATGACCTGGATGAACATTACGATGCGCTGGAAACCCGCTTCTGGCAGTTCTACCCGCGTATGATGACGCAGGCGAAAAATAAAGAACTGTGATGCCGGTATGATTGATAGGTAAAAGCTGGTGGAACGATTGTTACCACCTCTTTGTCTTATTCCCGTACTGCCTCTATACTGGCCCGCGTTGCGTTCCAAATAACCTTAGTATCTACAGGAGAATCATATGGTTCTGGTAACTCGTCCGGCTCCGGATTTTACAGCTGCCGCCGTTCTGGGCAATGGTGAAATCGTTGAAAACTTCAACTTCAAACAGCATACCAACGGTAAAGCGACCGTTCTGTTCTTCTGGCCAATGGACTTCACTTTCGTTTGCCCGTCTGAGCTGATCGCGTTCGACAAACGTTACGAAGAATTCCAGAAGCGTGGCGTGGAAGTGGTTGGCGTCTCCTTTGACTCTGAATTTGTACACAACGCATGGCGTAACACCCCTGTCGAAAACGGCGGCATCGGTGCGGTGAAATACGCGATGGTTGCGGACATCAAACGCGAAATCCAGCAGGCTTACGGTATCGAACATCCGGACGCTGGCGTTGCACTGCGTGGTTCTTTCCTGATCGATGCAAACGGCATCGTTCGTCACCAGGTTGTGAACGATCTGCCGCTGGGTCGTAACATCGACGAAATGCTGCGCATGGTTGACGCGCTCCAGTTCCACGAAGAGCACGGTGAAGTGTGCCCGGCTCAGTGGGAAAAAGGTAAAGAAGGTATGGCGGCTTCCCCAGACGGCGTAGCTAAATACCTGTCTGAGAACGTATCCAGCCTGTAATCGGCACGGTTTACGAAAAAACCCGCGAATACGCGGGTTTTTTTATGGCTTATGCTGCGCCGTCTTTTTTTATCTCGCGCCAGATGCGCCATGCCATACCCGCAAGCACCATCACCCCCGCAATCAGTACGCCCCAGACCATCAGCGTTTTCATTCTGCTTTCCTGCTCAGCCGCAGACGTCGCGGTTAAACGCGCCTCGCCCCCCAGCGGGACAGGTTCCAGCGTATCCGCCATCGGCAAGGCTGCCAGATCGTAGGTTTTACGCAGTTCGGTCGGGATCAGCATATCCGTCTCCACGCTCGCCGGTTTCGCAGCCCCGTTCCCCCACGCGAGCAGGTACGGCCCCTTCCCCTGCGCGTTAAACACCAGATCGTAGCGCACGCGCTGCCCTATCACGCCCGGCAGGTTCTCAGGCAAACGCGCATTGAGGGTCTTGATTTTTACCGCCTCGACCAGCCCGCCAGGGAGCGGAACAGGTTCAGCCGTTTTGCCGCCGAGCTGGTAGATCACCTCTTTTTTCAGCGTATGCCATCGATCCTTGTCCGCCCCCCGCCAGGCTATTTCTGCCGGGAGAACGCCGTCGTCATTCAGCATGAAGGCGATCGCACTCAGAGGCTGCGGATGTTTCCAGCGCCACACGGCTTCACTTTCGGATAACCGCTCCCCCTCTCCCGCCAGGCTAATGTGCTCTGATTCCGGCTGCGCAGGCGCGTTAATCGCGTTGACGCCGGTTAACGTCAGGGCAGAACGTCCCGTGTTCAGCACCAGCAGCAGATAGCGATTCGCCTCAGGTGATAACACCAGATCGGTATCGATGCGGTCGAGCTTCAGGCGATCCTGTCCACTCATCACGTCCAGCAGGGGCATCTCTTCGCGCAAGGTATACCAGTTTTTCAGATCCTCGCTGTAATAGACCGATGCCGTTCCCTGCCACGAGCCCTGCGGCGTGTCCCAGAAAAGCTGGAGCTGAGAGAGCGGAACCTCCGTCGCGTTTTCCGGCAGGGTCAGCAGATAATGCTGTCCGGCAGCCGCAGCGTGTTGCCCTTCCAGCACAATTTCCACGCCGTTTCTGGCCCGTAGCATAATTTTATCGCCGCTGTCCTCTTCCCCGCCCGGCGAGGCGTTAAGCGCAAAAACGCGCAGCGCCGTGGTGGTCGGTGCCGGCTGCGGACGCGTCGTAGTAACCAGGCTGAACGGTACAGGCTCGCCCGACTGATTAAACACGCGCACGTCGCGCAGATCGGGCGATGTGCTCTGCTGATAAATCGCCAGCGGCAGCATGACCCGATACCACGGCGAAGAGGCAGAGGTATCAAGGGACAGGCCGTAGGCATAATCCCGCGGGGATTCCGCTGGCGCGCCCTCGCTGAATGCCGGACCGGCCATGGCCAGCAGTGCTGCACAAACAACCGCATTCATCCATTTCATTTTTCTTCTCCTGCTTTAGGCGGTAGCGGCGAGAAATAGCCCACAATCAGGACCAGGATCGCCACGCCAATAAACGCGACGGCGCGCGCCAGGCCGCCACCGCCCGCGCTGTCCACCAGCATCAGTTTGAGCATCACCACCCCCAGCAGCGCCGCACCGCCAAGCCACTGATGACGGGAGGCCTGACGGGTGGCGCGGATCATCACCACCAGCGCGCAGAACATCCAGAACAGGGCAAAGGCGGTCTGAATAAGCCGCGAATGCCACAGCGATTCCATGTTCCAGGCCACCTCGCCGTACCACGCCAGCGCACGCAGCAACGCGCCGTTGAGCCACCAGAAGCCAAGCGCCATCAGCACAACGGCGGGCCAAGGTCGGGACTGCGCAAGCGATGCCGGATAGTAGCGATCCACTGCCCGATAAAATACTACCAGCCCCAGCAGCGCGAACGCCGCCCCTTCCTCAAGCGGGTTCACCAGCGGCAGCCAGGTCTGTCGATAGACCACACCGTCCTGGAAATTGGTCACGACCAGCAATACCACCAGCGCCACAACCACAGGGATCGCGGCAAGGCAGGCGTAGAGCGCAGGCCATACCCGGAAAGGCCACCCGCGACGCCGTACGGCCGCGGAGAGCGCCATAATCACCCCACAGCCGACAGCCATCGCAATGCCGCTTCCCCAGGCCGCCATGCCCCATGGCAGGGAGCGGGCAAACCAGTAAAGCTCGGCGGCAAGGGCGAGTAAAATCATCCACAACAGCGACAGATGCAGCCCCATTGAGATGCGCGGCAGAAGTTTATCTTCGTCGCGCCGCAGCAGCATCAGGGCGGCAGGCAGCGCGATAGCCCAGGCCAGATTTGCCCAGCCGGCCGCCAGAATCTGCTGGTGCGAGACCTGATACAGCACCATCAGCAGCATCACCGGCCACAGCAGCCATTTGCTGGCATCCAGCTCCCACCATGCCAGACGAGCGGCAGCCTGCCGCCATCCCCAGGTCGACGCCGCCGTCAGCGCCAGCACGCCTGCCAGAAGCGATAACTCCTGCTTCAGGAACAACTGCGACGCGCCCAGCAACGCCACTAACCAGAACAGCAACCCACCGGCCAGCAATGCCCAGCTGCCCGGCAGCGCGATTTTCTGCCACAGCCAGGCCGCAGCCAGCCAGCAAAGACTGAGCACTGCGAAAATAAGCAGGAGGCTCAGCGTAGTGACCCCGTCCATTTGCGCCCATATCGCGCTGCCGAGCGCCAGCACCAGCAACGCCGTCCCGCTATAGCTCATGTGCCGCTGCTGCTGTTGCACGCCCAACCAAAGAATACCCAGCCCTTCCAGCGCCCAGGCCATCGCCGTCCAGCGCGCTGAAAGCGCCAGCGGAATGGCAAGCGTGGCAAACCCGCCGCCGATCGCCAGCGCCGCCATAACCAGCGGTCGTCCGATGGAGGGGTAACGCCGCAGCGCGAGAAACGCCAGCGAGAGGTAAAACGCACCATAGCCCAGCGCGCTTAGCGCCGGGCCGTACGTCCAGTGAGACGTCATGCCATACTGCATCCCAAAACCAATCAGCGGCGGAGCAAACAGCAGTACGCCGTCAATAATCTGTTTGCCTTTTTCTTGCGCCCGCAGCGACAGCGCCACGCTAAATACGCCAAAAATAAGCGTATTGGCAATCAGGAACAGCTGACAAATAACATAGTCTTCCGGCTGGTAGTCGCTCAGTCCCCACACCCCGCCAACGCCAAACGTGAAGAGCAGCCCGAGCAGGTTGAGCTCGCGCCAGTGCTGCCAGATGCTGATGACGAGAATACCGATGGACAGCAGGAGATAGAAGGAGAATAGCGCCACAAAGCTACCGCCCCCGGTAGACAGGAGCAGCGGCGCAAGATATCCGCCGAGGCTCGCCAGCATGGCAAGGCTCAGCGCCTTTTGCAACACGGCCAGCCCGACGCTCGCCGCGCAAATCACCACCAGCAGCGCAAACGCCAGCGTCATCGGCAGCATCTGCCACAGCCGGAATGCGCCAAAGACGGTCAGATAAAGCACGCCGGTCGCTCCGCCCTGGAGGATCAGCGCGTAGATCCGCTGCCTGTGCCGCAGCCGCCATCCAACGGCCAGCAGAACCATGGCAAACAGCGCCGTGGCGGCAAGACGCAGCTCAAGCGGAAACAGTGAATGTTCAACGGTATAGCGCAGCAGGAAAGAGAGGCCGAGGAAGAGCAGTACAATCCCCAGTTTTGCCAGCGGATTGCCCTGCATAAACCAGCGCGTCAGCGAGGACAGGATGCCGCCAAAGGCGGAAGGACGTTTTGCCGCCGGTACAGGCACAGGCTCTGCTTCAGTGACGGGCGGTTCGGGACGCCAGGGATCGACAGGTGCGTTAACGGCCTCAGATACCGGCGCTGGCGTCTTCACCGGCGCGGCGGTCTGCACCTGCTCCGGTGCTTTCTCAGCCACACTACGCTGCTCGAGCGCCTCAATGCGCTGGCGAAGCCGGGCGATCTCCTGCCGCGCCGCCGTGCTTCGGTTAAAGCCTATCACCGCGAGCACGGGTGCCACGACCAGCGCAAAAACCAGGAACAAACAGCCAAGGATGTAAAGCTCGTCCATGTTTCCACCTTCACCGTAAACGATCCGTTAAGATTGACACAAATCGTTGCATTTGCGCCATCTTAAAAGGTGAAAACCATTCTGCCTGCGCTTAGCTGCCGAACCAGACCGCAGCGGAGATCGCTGGCAGCGTGAGCACGCTCCCCTGGAACGTCGCTTTACCCTCTTTGCTCTTCCACATTTTACCAGCCAGCAGCGGTGAATCTTCCAGCACGACTTCACACGCCTCGCCCCGGTTGATCGCCACCAGCACGCGCTGCTGGTTATAGACGCGGACAAACACCACCACGTTATCGTGGGCGTACATCACCTGACAGCCCCCGTATCGCAGGGCCTGGCTCTGCTTGCGCAGCGTCGCCATGCGCTGGTAGAGGCTGAACAGATCCTGATCCTGCTTTTCAGGCTCCCACGGGAAGGTTTTACGGCAGAACGGATCGTTGTTGCCGTCCAGCCCGACTTCATCGCCATAGTAGATGCAGGGTACGCCCGGCCAGGTAAAGAGCCAGGTCACCGCCAGCGGCAGACGCGCCACATCCTTACCCAGCAACGATTTAAAGCGTGCGGTATCGTGGCTGTCGAGCTGGTTAAACATCCGCAGCTGCTGCTGATGCGACAGGCCAGCGCGATAGTTTTCCATCCACGCCATGCAGGTTTCGGCGTCAATATGCTGCGGATCGTAAGAGATATCGGTGTTAGCGAGGAAACCCCACAGCGGGAAGGTGAAGCCGCGATAGTTCATCGCCGCGTCTTCTGCATCAGCCTGCAACCACTGACGCGCGTCGCCAAAGTGCTCCCCGAAGACGAATGCTTCCGACCGGGCCGCTTTTGCCGACCGGGTAATGGCGGCGACATGCTGAAGGTTATTCCGCGCCCCGCCTGCTTCACCCAGCATATGCACCACGTCCAGCCGCCAGCCGTCCATGTTCCACGGCGCTTTCAGCCAGTGGCGCACGATGCTGTCGTCGCCGCCGTAGATCTCATTCACCAGCGATGGCGACTGGAAATCGAGCTTCGGCAGGCTCGGGTAGCCCAGCCAGTCCAGGGCGCGGCCATTCTCGTCAAAACTGTACCAGTCACGCTGCGGTGAGTCCGGATTATGGCATGCGCCGCCCATCGACTGATTGTGACGGTCAAACCACGCATGAGAATCACCGCTGTGATTGAACACGCCATCAAGGATCAGGCGCATACCCTCTTTTTGCGTGTTGTGCCGCAGCCGCAGCAGCGCTTCGTCACCGCCAAACTGCTCGTCAACGTGGCGGTAGTCCTGCGTATCGTATTTGTGCACGCTTGGCGCTTTAAACACCGGGTTCAGGTACAGCGCCGTCACGCCGAGCTTTTTCAGGTACGGCAGTTTTTCGCTGATACCGTCGAGATCGCCGCCGTAAAAGGTCGATCCCCCCGCCTGGGCGGTCAGCGGCTCGTCCCATTTTTTCAGAATGATGTCGTGACCGACCGCATGATGGTAATAAACCTTGTCCTGATCGACGGTGCGCTTTTCACTGCGCGCAAAGCGGTCCGGGAAAATCTGGTAAAAGACCTGATCGTTAACCCACTGCGGGCCGTTATCCGGGTGATCCACGGCAAACTGCTCCAGCCTGGCCGGAGGGAAACGGCTGAAACCCTGCGGGGTAAACCACAGCTGGCGGTTGTTCCACAGCAGCTTGAAGCCGTAGCGGCGACGCGGTTGCCCGCTGCGCAAATCGATATTTGCCCGCCACGCCGTGACGCCCGGCTGCGGCTGGCTGCGCACTTTGTGCATTTTCAGCGACGTTTCTTCGTTATCCACTTCGGCGCGCAGGGTCACACGTTCAGGCTGATTGTCCCCTGCCAGCCAGAGCGTAATCACAAGGTTGTCTTTGTTTTGCTTAACAAATGGGGCAACCGGAAGGTGCCAGGCGTTTAACATCACGAATCCCCTTTGATGAAATTGACGTCACCTTGCCACAGGGTGATTAAGGATAGCTCACCATGATGGGATTTATTGGGGGAGGAGGACGGGGGAGGAGGCATCAGTGCAGCCTGATGCCCTCACCCTAACCCTCTCCCACGGGGAGAGGGGAAAAGAATGTTACTGTGCTTCCGCCAGCTGACGATCGCGGCGACATTTAAACATCCAGCCCACCAGCAGCAGGACGATCCACGCGAAGCCCACGTACAGGGAAATACGGGTATCCGGGTGATAACCAATCAGGCCAATGATGAAGACCAGGAAGATCAGACCGACAATGGTCGTTGGCACGCCGCCCGGCACTTTAAACTTCAGCGCTTTGGCCTCTTCTGGCGACAGGCGGCGACGGAACGCAATCTGCGACAGCAGGATCATGATCCATACCCACACGGTGGCGAAGGTCGCCAGTGACGCAATCACCAGGAAGACGTTCTCCGGCATGATGTAGTTCAGGTAGACCGAGAACAGCAGCGCCACGGTCATGACCAGCACCGTTACCCACGGGGTGCCGCGACGCGACGTTTTGGCAAACACCTTCGGCGCACTGCCCTGCTCCGCCATGCCGTGCAGCATACGGCCCACGCCGAACACGTCACTGTTGATGGCCGACAGCGAGGCGGTCAGCACCACAAAGTTGAGAATGCTGGCGGCAAACGCAATGCCCATATGCTGGAAAGTCAGGACAAACGGGCTGCCGTTGGTGCCCACCTGGTTCCACGGGTAGATGGACATAATCACAAACAGCGTGCCCACGTAGAACACCAGGATACGCATCGGCACCGAGTTGATGGCGCGCGGAATAGACTTCTCCGGATCTTTCGCTTCCCCGGCGGTGATGCCGATAATCTCGATTCCGCCATAGGCGAACATGACCATCTGGAGCGACATGACCATCCCGAGCCAGCCGTTGCTAAAGAAGCCGCCGTTGCTCCACAGGTTATGGATGCCGGTTGGCTGCCCACCGTTGCCGATACCCCAGATGATGATGCCGAAACCGGCGAGGATCATGATGATAATGGTCGCGACCTTGAAGAAGGAGAACCAGAACTCCAGCTCGCCAAACACCTTCACGCTCATCAGGTTAACGGCGCAGATAATCAGCACCACGCTCAGCACCCAGATCCAGTGCGGCACGGCAGGGAACCAGACCCCCATATAGATGCCAAACGCCGTCACATCGGCAATGGCGACAATCAGGATTTCAAAGCAATAAGTCCAGCCAGTGATAAACCCGGCCAGCGGGCCTAAGTTCTCTTGTGCATAGCGTGAAAACGAGCTGGCAGACGGGTTGTGAACCGACATCTCCCCCAGCGCACGCATGATGATATAGGCCGCGGCACCGCCGATGATGTAGGCCAGCAGAACGCTTGGACCGGCCATTTTGATGGCATCTGCCGAGCCATAAAAAAGACCGGTGCCGATAGCCGAGCCCAGCGCCATAAAGCGGATGTGGCGGGTGCTCAATCCACGTTTAAGTTTGTTAGTGCTTTCCATTAAAATCTTGCCATTCAACACGAAAAAAACAAAAAACCACGGGGCCTTAAGCCCCGTGGTTAAACAATTTGTTGCCGTTGATTAATGGGCGTTGGATGTCACCTGACGCCCGGCCGCACGGTCCCAGATAATCGCAAGAACCAGCGCTACAACGGAAGGCATCAGCCAGGCCAGACCCTGCTCGGACAGCGGCAGACGCTGTGTCCAGGCTGGCAGGATTTCTGCAAATGCTGATGCTTTGATCCCGTCAAGGATACCAAAAATCAGGCTGATAAACATGGCCGGCGCAATAATTCGCGTCGAGTTATGCCACCACGGGCGGGTGAAGCTCAGCACCACCAGCACGATACATGGCGGATAGATAGCCGTCAGCACCGGAATTGACACCTGGATCAGGTGGCTCAGACCGAGGTTTGAAACCGCCATGGAGAAGATGCCGAGGATAAACACCAGCGTGCGGTAAGAGAGCGGCAGATACTGAGCGAAGAACTCCGCGCAGGCGCAGGTCAGACCCACAGCCGTCACCAGACAGGCCAGGAAAATCAGCGCCGCCAGCAGCATGCTGCCTGCACCACCAAAGGTGTGCTGCACGTAAGCATGCAGGATCGCCGCGCCGTTTGCGCTCTGATCGACCAGCGTTGCGCTATCTGAACCCAGACGGAACAGCGCCAGATACAGCAGCGTCAGGCCGACACCGGCCATCAGGCCAGCCCAGATAGTGTAACGAGTCAGCAGGCGCGCTTCGGTCACCCCACGGGAACGCGCGGCGTTAACGATAACAATACCAAACACCATCGCGCCAAGCGTATCCATCGTCAGATAGCCGTTCACGAAACCGTTTGAGAACGCCGCGTTCTGGTAGGCGTCCATCGCGGAGCTGATGGGCCCCGCAGGCCAGACAATGGCCGCAACCGCCAGCACAATCAGCGCCACAATTTTCAGTGGTGCCAGGAAGTTACCTACGGTATCCAGCAGTTTGCCCGGATAGAGAGAAACCAGAATCACGATGGCGAAGTAAATGAGGCTGTAAATAAACAGTGGCATCGCGCCGTCACCGGTCAGCGGGGCGATACCCACTTCAAAGGAGACGGTCGCCGTGCGCGGGGTCGCGAACAGCGGGCCAACGGCCAGATAGCAGACGGTTGCCAGCAGAACGCCAGCCACTTTGCCAATCGGGGTGCTGAGGCTGTCCACACCGCCACCGACTTTCGCCAGCGCGATAACGGTCAGTACCGGCAGGCCCACGGCAGTAAGCAGGAAGCCAAACGCAGCCGTCCAGACGTGTTCACCCGCCTGTAAGCCAACCATTGGAGGAAAAATGATATTACCTGCGCCAACGAACAGCGCAAATGTCATAAAGCCCAGCGCGATAATGTCACGCGATTTCAAGTGATGGGTCATAAAACCTTACTGCCTGTGGATGTGGTGTTGAATACGTTGAGATTTTCGCCATCCCTGATGGGACGATACAGCGGAAAATTTGCTCAATTTCAGCGGGATATGCTCCCGTCCTGGCGTGGCGAAGAATAGTTTTTCGATTTACCACGCAAATACAGTCGGTCTGACAGTATATGGGGGGCAATTTAAACGCTTATAACGTTTAAAGGCAAGAAGGGATCGTAAAACCAGAACAATATGCCAGCATGAAAATCCAGACCAACATAATATGCCATGTATAAGAAAAACTCATGGCTAATCATGCGAACAAAAAAGCACCAGCCGTATAATATTCATCCGCGTTTCGCTTGACTGCAAAGCAAACGGGCCAGCAACGCTGGCCCGTGGAAAGGTAGCCTGACACACACGCTGTCAGGCGCTTTTTTTGGCAATTAATCGTTCCGGAATCACGAAGCTAAAGCGCGTGCCCTTACCGAGGGTGCTTTCGATATTGAGCCGGCTTTCGTGGTGGCTGACGGCATGCTTCACAATTGCCAGCCCCAGTCCGCTTCCGCCGGTCTGCCGCGAGCGCGCCTTATCCACCCGGTAGAACCGTTCGGTGAGACGCGGGAGGTGTTCAGGCCCAATCCCCGGCCCGTTGTCCTCGACGCTAAACTCAGCGCCCGCCGGGGTATGCTGCCAGCGCACCGCGATATGCGTCCCTTTCGGGGTGTGATTCACGGCGTTATAGACCAGGTTTGAGATAGCGCTTCGCAGCTCATCTTCACTGCCGAGCACTTTCAGCGTGTTATCAACGTCAAAACTCAGGGTGTGCTGATTATGACTCAGCGTTTGGGCTTCGCGCTCCACCACCCGCAACATCATCGGCACATCAATGATGTCATTTAGCGCCAGCGACGGGGCAGCCTCAATTTTTGAAAGCGTCAGCAGCTGTTTGACCAGCCCTTCCATGCGGAACGTCTGCTCCCTCATGGTATGCAGCGCTTTCTCACGCGGCGCCCCCTCAAGCGTTTGCTCCTGCATCATCTCCAGGTAGCCCTGAAGCACCGTCAACGGCGTACGCAGCTCGTGGCTGACGTTGGCAAAGAAGTTACGTCTCGCGCCCTCAAGCTGGTGCATCTGGGTAACGTCCCTCGCCACCATCAGCCACTGCCGATCGCTGTAGGGCATCACGCGGATCTCCAGATGGCGACCGTTATTGAGCTTCAGATTGTGCGGGCGCGAAAAATCCCGCTTTTTCAGATACAGCGTGAACTCGGGATAGCGCAGAAGGTTGAGGATGTTCTGACCGTTATCATCCGGCCAGCGCAGGCCCAACAGCTGCTGTGCGAGGCCATTGCACCAGAAGATGGTCCCTTCTTCCGTCGTCAGGATCACCGCGTCCGGCAGCGACTCCGCACCGCTACGAAAGCGTTTGATCAGGCTTCCCAGCTCACGACGGCGCTTTTTATTACGCATCTGCATCTGGTGCAGGCCGTAGAGTAGCGGTTCCCAGCTCCCGCTTCCCGGCGGAGGTGTCATACTTCTGTCGACCCACAGCCACCAGGAAAGACGCAGTAAATTCCAGAAATGCCAGACGAGCAATCCCGTCACGGCCACCAGTAAAAACCACGGCAGATAGCCAAAGATAGCCCCCAGAATGAGGGCCGGAATACAGCATAAGATCAGTTCAAAGACGAGCCTTTTCCATGACAGACGTTCCAGCACGCGTCACACTCCTGTCATTGTTCAGAAACGGGTCGAGAAGCGATAACCCGTGCCGCGGACCGTCTGTACCATGCGATCGTGGCCGCTCAGTTCCAGTGCTTTACGCAGGCGGCGAATATGGACGTCAACCGTTCGGTCTTCGACATAGACGTTAGTTCCCCAGACGTTATTCAGCAACTGTTCGCGGCTGTAAACGCGCTCCGGGTGGGTCATAAAGAAGTGCAGGAGTTTAAATTCGGTGGGGCCCATATCGAGGGGATTTTCACCGGTCATGACCCGGTGTGAGGTAGGATCCAGGCTCAGCCCCTGCATCTCAATCACCTCTTCCACCGCCATCGGTGAAATACGGCGCATCACGGCTTTGATACGCGCCACCAGCTCTTTCGGGGAGAACGGTTTGGTGATGTAATCGTCCGCGCCGGTTTCCAGACCGCGCACGCGATCCTCTTCCTCGCCGCGCGCCGTCAGCATCACCACCGGGATATCACGGGTCATCGCCTCGCGTTTGATATGCTTGATAAACTGTAATCCGGAACCGCCAGGCAGCATCCAGTCCAGCAGGATCAGATCGGGCCAGGGTTCATTCAGCTGGTTCACCGCGCTGTCATAATCTTCCGCTTCAACCGGCTGGAAGCCATTTTGTTCAAGCACGAAGCACACCATTTCACGGATCGGAGCTTCATCTTCTACGACCAGAATACGTCTCGCCATACTTTGCCCTGTCTTATCGTATTTAAGTTACAAGTCTGTAATGCGGCGTCATTATGCGTCAGATTTATGACAGATTTATGAAAAACATTACCACTATAAATGGCAAACTGTTGTTTTATTACAGCGGTTATTTTCCGTTCCCCGAACGTTTATAATCCTGCTTTCTTATTATTGCCACGGATCTTTTATGCGCATACTTCACACCTCAGACTGGCACCTGGGTCAAAATTTTTACAGCAAAAGCCGCGCCGCGGAACATGAAGCGTTCCTGAACTGGCTGCTGGAGACGGCTCAGGCTCACGAGGTGGACGCGATTATTGTGGCGGGCGACATTTTTGATACCGGATCGCCGCCGAGCTATGCGCGTGAGCTATACAACCGTTTTGTGGTCAACCTCCAGCAAACCGGTTGTCACCTGGTGATTGTCGCCGGAAATCATGACTCGGTGGCGACGCTGAATGAATCCCGCGATATTCTGGCGTTCCTCAATACCACCGTGGTGGCCAGCGTCGGGCACGCGCCGCAGATCCTGAAAAAACGCGACGGCACGCCGGGCGCGGTGCTGTGCCCAATCCCGTTTTTACGTCCGCGAGATATCGTGCAAAGCCAGGCGGGTCTGTCCGGCAGCGAAAAACAGCAGCATCTGTTGCAGGCCATCACCCGCTATTATCACCAGCAGCATACGGAAGCCTGCGCCCTGCGCGGCGATCAGGCCATTCCGATCATTGCCACCGGACACCTCACCACCGTCGGAGCCAGTAAGAGTGACGCGGTGCGCGAGATCTATATCGGTACGCTGGACGCGTTTCCGGCGCAAAACTTCCCCCCCCCGCCGACTACATTGCCCTCGGGCATATTCACCGGGCGCAGATCATCGGCGGCTGCGAGCATATCCGCTACTGCGGCTCGCCCATTTCGCTCAGTTTTGACGAAACGGGCAAAGCCAAATCCGTCCATCTGGTGAGCTTCACCGAAGGCAAACTTAGCGCCGTTGAGACGCTCGAGGTGCCGGTCACCCAGCCGCTGGCGGTGCTGAAAGGCGATCTGGCCGCCATTACCGCTCAGCTTGAGCAGTGGCGCGACGCAGCGCTTAATCCCCCCGTCTGGCTCGATATCGAAATCACCACCGACGACTACCTGTACGATATGCAGCGTAAAATTCAGACGCTGACGGAAGACCTTCCCGTGGAAGTACTGCTGGTACGCCGCAGCCGCGAGCAGCGCGAGAAAATACTGCTCAACGCCCAGCGTGAAACGCTTAGCGAACTTCGGGTTGAAGAGGTGTTCGCGCGGCGGCTTGCGCATGAAGAGGTGGACGAGGCCAGACGCACCAGGCTTAACGAGCTGTTTGCCCAGACCCTGCACTCCCTCCATGACGAGGACGAAAACGCATGAAAATTCTGAGCCTGCGTCTGAAAAATCTGAATTCGCTAAAGGGTGAGTGGAAAATTGATTTCACCGCGGAGCCGTTCGCCAGCAACGGGCTGTTTGCCATCACCGGCGCAACCGGCGCTGGTAAAACCACGCTGCTGGATGCCATCTGCCTGGCGCTGTACCACGAAACGCCGCGTCTTAATAAGGTCTCTCAGGCGCAAAACGACCTGATGACGCGCGATACCGCCGAATGCCTGGCGGAAGTGGAATTTGAGGTCAAAGGCGTTGCTTATCGCGCTTTCTGGAGCCAGAACCGCGCCCGCAACCAGCCGGACGGGAACTTACAGGCACCGCGCGTAGAGCTGGCCCGCTGCGAAGACGGCAAAATTCTGGCCGACAAAGTCACGGATAAGCTGGAACAAACCGCCGCACTCACCGGGCTGGACTATGGTCGCTTTACCCGCTCGATGTTGCTCTCGCAGGGGCAGTTTGCCGCCTTCCTGAATGCTAAACCGAGCGATCGCGCTGAGCTGCTGGAGGAACTGACCGGCACGGAAATTTACGGCCAGATTTCCGCCATGGTTTTTGAAAAACACAAAGCGGCACGTAACGCGCTGGAGATGTGCGAAGCGCAGGCCGCAGGGGTTGTGCTGTTGAGCGAGGAACAGCAGCAGCACTTGCAGCAAAGTTTGCAGGCGCTCACTGACGAAGAGAAAATCCTGCTGGCACAGCAGCAGAGCCAACAGAAAGATTTTCAGTGGCTTACGCGTAACGACGAACTGATACGTGAGCAGCAGCGCGCAGCCGCTTCGCAGCAGCAGGCGCAACAGGCTCTGACGGACGCCGCGCCGCAACTGGCTAAGCTCCAGCTGGCGCAGCCCGCCGCCCAGCTACGTCCGCTATGGCAGCACCAGCAGGAGCAGACCGCCCGCCTGTCGCAAACCGCAGAGCGAATTGTCGAAGTAAATACTCGCTTACTCGACAGAGCGGCACAGCGCGCGCGTATCCGCAACGGTGCGCAGCGCAACCGTGAACAGTTGCAGACAGAGCACACGGCGCTGACGCAGTGGCTAACCGAACACGATCGTTTCCGTCAGTGGGGACAGGAAATTGCCGGCTGGCGGGCGCATTTTACGCAGCTGAATCGCGATAAAAATCAGCTTGTTGCCCAGGCAGCGCGCATGGCTGAGCTTCGTCAGAAGCTGGCTGAGCTGCCGGAGAGTACGCTGACGCTGACGGCTGAGGATCTCGCGACGGCAATGGAGCAACAGGCACAATCGCGGGCGCTCCGCCAGCGTCTGACTGCGCTTCACGCTCGCTATCAGCCGCTGCAAAAACGACTGCGCCAGAATGCGGAAAGCGTGCAGAAAGCGCAGGCTGAGCAGGGTAAGCTCAATGAAACGCTGATCCTGCGGCGTCAGCAGTTCAAAGAAAAAAATCAGCACTATGCCGACCTGAAAGCGCTCTGTGAGCGTGAGGCGACAATCAAGGATCTTGAGAATTATCGTGCTCAGCTGGAAGCGGGTAAGCCTTGCCCGCTCTGCGGTTCACGCGAACACCCGGCAGTTGTGCAGTATCAGGCGCTTGAACTGACTGACAATCAGCGCCGCCGCGACGCGCTGGAGAAAGAGGTTGCAGCGCTAAAAGAGGAAGGATTGCTGGTACTCGGGCAGGTGAATGCGCTGACCCAACAGATCCAGCGCGAGACTGAGGAAGCACAGGCTCTCTCTGAGGAAGAGCAAGCACTCACTAAAGAGTGGCTGGAGGTCTGCACCTCCCTGAACATAGCGCTGAATATTCAGGATGATATAGCACTCTGGATGAGCGCACAGGAGCAGTATGAACGCCAGCTGTATCAGCTCAGCCAGCGTCTGACGCTGCAAAACCAGCTCATTGAACAGGAAGGTCAGGCGCGCCAGTACCAGCAGCAGCTGACGGCGACGCGTCAGGCGCTGGCGGCCTCGCTAGAGTCGCTGTCGCTTAGCGTGCCCGATGAAGGGGCCGAAAGCGCCTGGCTGAGCGCGCGCGAAAGCGAATATACCCTGTGGCAGGAAAAACAGGCCCAGCACGGTACGATTCAGGAACGTATTAACGCCCTGATGCCAATCCTGGAGACGCTGCCGGTTACCGATGATACAGAAGCCGACGCGGTTATACCTGAGAACTGGCGTGGCATCCACGACGAATGCGTGTCGCTGCAAAGCCAGCTCACCACCCTCCAGCAGCAGGAGACGCTTGAGCGTGAACGGCTCCAGCAATCACAGGCTCAGTTCAACGCCGCGCTGACCGCGAGCTGCTTTGCCGATCGGGAGGCATTTCTCTCCGCCCTGCTGGATGAAGCGTCGATCCGCCAGCTTGAACAGCAAAAGCAGACGCTGGAAAACCAGCTCCAGCAGACCACGGCGCTTTCGGTGCAGGCAAGCCAGCAGCTTCAGGCGCATCAGGCACAGCGCCCCGAAGGGCTGGAAACCGATGCCGCAACGCTTCAGGCGCAGTTACATCAGCTGGCGCAACAGCTTCGGGACAACACCACGCATCAGGGGGAGATCCGCCAGCAGCTCAAACAGGACGCCGATAACCGTCTGCACCAGCAGGCGCTTATGCAGCAGATTGAGGAGGCGGCGCGTCAGGCCGACGACTGGGGCTATCTCAATGCGCTGATAGGCTCCAGCACCGGCGATAAATTCCGTAAATTCGCCCAAGGGCTAACGCTGGATAATCTGGTGTGGCTTGCCAACCAGCAGCTCAACCGTCTGCATGGCCGCTATCTGCTTCAGCGTAAAGCCAGCGACGCGCTGGAGCTGGAAGTGGTCGATACCTGGCAGGCCGATGCGATACGCGATACCCTTACCCTTTCCGGCGGGGAGAGTTTCCTGGTCAGTCTGGCGCTGGCTTTAGCGCTTTCCGATCTGGTCAGTCACAAAACGCGCATTGATTCGCTGTTCCTGGATGAAGGGTTCGGCACGCTCGACAGTGAAACGCTGGACACCGCGCTGGATGCGCTCGACGCACTGAACGCCACCGGGAAAACCATCGGCGTGATCAGCCACGTTGAGGCGATGAAAGAGCGTATTCCGGTGCAGATCAAGGTGAAGAAGATCAACGGGCTGGGGTATAGCAGGCTGGACAGGGAGTTTGCGGTGAATTGAATGGGGGACGGTGCGGTCTGATGCCCTCACCCTGGCCCTCTCCCTGTGGGAGAGGGTACAAACATCAAAAACGGCAACGCAAGTTACCGTTTTGCGTTTATTCCGGCCACAGCCACGCCGCGCCTCGCACGCCGCTGGAGTCACCGTGGACGGCTTTGCGGATCGGTGTTTCGCACTCGCCGCCAAATACCCACTGTTTCACCAGCGTTGGCACCGTGGCGTAAAGTCGGTCGACGTTGCTCATGCCGCCGCCCAGCACAATCACGTCCGGATCGAGGATATTGATCACATGCGCCAGTGACTTAGCCAGCCGCATTTCGTAGCGGCTGAGCGCCAGTTCAGCCACCGGATCCTGCTCCTCAACCAGACGCATAATCTCGTTACCTTTCAGCGGCTGGCCGCTCAGACGATGATAATCGGTGGCAAACCCCGTACCGGAGATAAAGGTCTCTATACAGCCCTGCTTGCCACAGTAGCACGGCACTTCGGCGCGGTATTTGAGTTCATCTTCATCCATCCACGGCAGCGGGTTGTGCCCCCACTCGCCCGCGGTGCCGTTGCCGCCAATATGCGAGCGCCCTCCGAAGGCCACGCCCGCCCCGCAGCCGGTGCCGATAATTACGGCAAATACGGTCTGCGCGCCAGCCGCTGCGCCATCCACGGCCTCAGACACCGCCAGGCAGTTTGCGTCATTCGCCAGACGCACTTCCCGGTTCAGGCGTTGACTTAAGTCTTTATCAAACGGCTGACCGTTGAGCCAGGTGGAGTTGGCGTTTTTCACCACGCCGGTATACGGCGAAATGGAGCCAGGGATCCCCATCCCGACTGTGCCCGTCTCGCCCGTTGCCTGCTCTGCCATATCGACCAGGCGGGCAATCGTCTCTATGGTCTGGTGATAATCATCGCGCGGCGTAGGCAGACGGTGGCGAAACAGTTGCTCCCCCTGCTCGCTCAACGCAATGACTTCTGTTTTGGTGCCGCCCAAATCAATCCCAATACGCACAAGACACTCCTCATTATTTTGATTATCAACAGAGTAGAAGCCCGCTTCCCGATTAGCAATGCAAGCGATGCGACAATTCGTTATCATGCCCGCTGATTTAACGACAAGGCCGTGGAAATTATCATGCTGTGGTTCAAAAATTTGATGGTTTACCGTCTCAGCCGCGACGTTTCGCTGCGTGCAGAAGAGATGGAAAAACAGTTAGCCGCTTACTCCTTTACCCCTTGCGGTAGCCAGGATATGGCAAAAACCGGCTGGGTTCCGCCAATGGGTTCTCAAAGCGATGCGCTGACCCACGCCAGCAGCACGGGGCAAATCATCGTTTGCGCCCGCAAAGAAGAGAAGATCCTGCCGACGCCCGTGGTTAAGCAGGCACTCGAAGCGAAGATCTTCAAGCTGGAAGCTGAACAGGGCCGTAAGCTTAAAAAAACCGAAAAAGATTCGCTGAAGGATGAAGTGCTGCACTCGCTGCTGCCGCGCGCCTTTAGCCGCTTTAGCCAGACCATGATGTGGATCGACACCGTTAACGGGCTGATTATGGTGGACTGCGCCAGCGCCAAAAAAGCCGAAGATACGCTGGCGCTGCTGCGTAAGAGCCTTGGCTCATTACCGGTGGTACCGCTGGCGCTGGAAACGCCGATTGAGCTGACCCTGACCGAGTGGGTGCGCAGCGGGACTGCCGCGCAGGGCTTCCAGATCCTTGATGAAGCAGAGCTGAAAGCGTTGCTGGAAGATGGCGGCGTGATCCGAGCGAAGAAACAGGAACTGGTGAGCGACGAAATCGCCGTGCACATTGAAGCGGGCAAAGTGGTGACCAAACTGGCTCTCGACTGGCAGCAGCGCATTCAGTTTGTGATGTGTGATGACGGCTCCGTGAAGCGCCTGAAATTCTGCGATGAACTGCGCGATCAGAACGAAGATATCGACCGCGAAGATTATGCTCAGCGCTTTGACGCAGACTTTATCCTGATGACCGGCGAGCTGGCGGCGCTAATTCAGAACCTGGTGGAAGGTCTCGGCGGCGAAGCGCAGCGCTGACAGGCAAAACGTAGGCCGGGTAAGCGAATGCGCCACCCGGCATGCTTTTATTTCAGATAGCGGCACAGATAAGAGGTTGGCTCTGCAACCTGTAAATGGAACTCGCTGTGGCCCGGCACGTTGAAGACCTGCCCGGCACTATATACTTTCCACTCCGTTTCACCCGGCAGCAGGACGTTCAGCGCGCCGCTGACCACCGTCATCTCTTCCGCTTCTGCGGTGCCAAAGGTGTATTCCCCTTCCGCCATTACGCCGACACTGGCGCGGCCAGTGCTGCTGCTGGTAAAACCAATGGATTTCACTTTACCGGAAAAGTATTCGTTACTTTGAAGCATGAACTGGCCCTTATATTTATAGAGAAAAATCCACTATAGGGGCCATGCTCATGACCTGTCACGCAAAATCATTACACCAGTAATTCTGACGCCAGACGCGCCATCAGGACGTTAGAGAGCAGCACCGGAACATCCAGCGCCTTTTGCAATAAATCACGATGCCGCTGATGGAAGCCCAGGCAGTCGAGCATCAGGACATCCGCCCCTCTGTCGATCAATTCCTGCCCAGCCGCAATCAGCTTCGCTTCGCTGTCCCAGAACGGGTTAGCCAGCGCGTACAGCGGGGTGTGCTCCAGCGCAGCCCACTTCACCGTCTGGTTATCCAGCAGTTCCTCAACGGGAACGATGACCCCAACCTGATGACCATCAACAATAGAGGCCACCAGCGGGGGGATAATCCGCATCGGTTCGAGCAGAATGGCATTACGCGCGCTGAGTCCTTTAACGGGTGCCGTGCTCATCAGCAAAATGACGTCATAGTCCTGATTGTCGAGCACTTCGATCACGCCCTGTAGCGCGCGCTCGATTTTCTGGCGCGACACATGCGCCAGTTTACCGTCACTGAGTAACGTTGCCAGGGGATCTTCCCCCTCTCCGACCGCGTAGTCTTCCATGACCTCTTCCCGACTGAGCTTCCCTAACAGACTGAGATGCGTAATTTGTTGTTCAGAGACATGCTCGGTTAAGAGCGGTAATACTTCGCTTACAGGCACCACACCAATCGTGAGGATCGCCAACGTCGCCTTCATTTTGATCGCCTTCCGTTACTACCACAACTGCCACACAGGTGCAGGCTCACTACGCTGCACTGTTCATTTATTCAACAAAACAGCACCAAGCGTAGCAGGGGATCTCAACACCGTAGTGTAAAGATCGACTGGCCTTTCCGAATCCACCTGTAATAACTAAATATTAACTGCTGCTTAACATCAGCGATAAGTTAAAAGTGTGATTCAGGCACGGTTGTAACGAATTCGGATTCCTGTCAGGACTTCTCAGGATCCTCATAGCGCCGTTTCGCATCCAGCGCTTCCTGTTCGGTTTCATGTTCGCTGATCAGCGAATCAGGTTTAGGGTGATCGGCACGCAGCTGGTACCAGGTTACGGTTTGATCGCCATTACCTTTTTCAACGGTAACGATGCGGGCTTCACGTGGATAGGGAGGTCTGGTTGGCATAGCTCATCCTTTTTTTATGTCTGAGCTATGAGTATAGACGGCTGTTAGCTGGCGCAAGCCAAACGCAGGGCGGTAATAATCTGAATCGCAACTTTTTCGGGTGACGCCGACGCATCCACAACGTGGTGTGCCGCCTCGCGGTACAGTGCATCGCGTTCGGCGAGGACCTCGCTGACCTCTTCACTCAGCGGTTTCGCGGTCAGCGCCGGGCGCTGCCCCTCTTCCGGAAACGCCTCCAGCCGCCCCACCAGCGTAGAGACCGGGGCACAGAGGTAGATCACGACACCCTTTTCGCGCATAAACTGGCGGTTATACGACGCCAGGATAATGCCCCCACCGGTCGCAATCACGGTTGACGGCGCGGTCACCGCTTCCAGCGTGGCCGTTTCACGCGCACGAAAGCTCTCCCAACCCTCATCTTCAACGATATCGGCGATAGTCTTACCCGCATTCTCCTGAAGCCAGTGGTCAGTATCGACAAACTGACTCTGGCACAAACGCGCCAGCTCCAGACCAACGGTGGTTTTCCCACAGCCGCGAGGGCCAACTAAAAAGATGGGTGGGTTCATAACCAGGTGTTCCCCTTGCTGCCGGATAACTGAAGGCTGTAAAGAAATGATTGCAGTAGATGTTGCGCTAACTTTACTGCAAAGCGGTACGGAATGACAAGCCTGTGGAAGCCACACTGTACCACAAAACCGCCCGGAGGTGGGCTACGCCGGGCGGCGCTTCACTTCCAGCAGCCATTTATCCAGCTCGGCGGCAAACTGCTGGCGATCGCGCTGCGACAGGCTGTCCGGCCCACCGGTTTGCACGCCGCTGGAACGCAGCGTATCCATAAAATCACGCATGGTGAGCTTCTCCCGGATCGTTGCCGGAGAGTAGCGCTCGCCGCGCGGGTTAAGCGCCGCGGCCCCCTTCGCCAGCACGTCGGCAGCCAGCGGGATATCCGCCGTGATCACCAGATCTCCTGCGTCACACAGGCGTACTATCTCGTTATCCGCCACGTCAAACCCGGCCGGAACGCGCAGAGATCGGATGTATCTGGAGGGCGGCACGCGGATATTCTGGTTCGCGACCAGCGTTAGCGGCATCTGCACGCGCTCGGCAGCACGAAATAAAATCTCTTTAATCACATTCGGACACGCATCCGCATCAACCCAAATCGCCATCGTCTCTCCCCATTATGATTCTGGCGACTATTGTCGCCTGCATTTCGTTGTTAAGCTATCAATGAGAGATAACAACGCATAATAACGGAGAGACGTGATGGATAAGAAAATCGGGTTTATCGGCTGCGGAAACATGGGCAAAGCTATCCTCGGCGGACTGATTGCCAGCGGGCAGGTGCTGCCGGGGCAGATTTGGGTCTATACCCCATCCCCGGATAAAGTCGCGGCGCTGCGTGATGAGTATGGTGTCAACGCTGCCGAAAGCGCGCAGGAAGTGGCTCAGGTGGCGGATATTGTCTTTGGCGCCGTTAAGCCGAATATCATGATTAAAGTCCTGGGCGAGATCACCTCCAGCCTTAACAAAGAGACCCTGGTGGTGTCGATTGCCGCAGGCGTGACCCTCGATCAGCTCGCCCGCGCGCTGGGTCACGACCGTAAGATTGTTCGCGCCATGCCAAACACCCCGTCGCTGGTGAATGCCGGTATGACCTCCGTTACCCCGAACGCGCTGGTCACATCTGAAGACGTGGCAGATGTACTGAATATCTTCCGCTGCTTCGGCGAAGCGGAAGTGATTGCCGAACCGATGATCCACCCGGTGGTCGGCGTGAGCGGCTCTGCCCCGGCGTATGTTTTTATGTTTATCGAAGCCATGGCCGATGCTGCCGTATTGGGCGGAATGCCGCGCGCGCAGGCCTACAAATTTGCAGCGCAGGCGGTGATGGGCTCGGCCAAAATGGTGCTGGAAACGGGTAAGCATCCGGGCGAATTGAAAGATATGGTGTGCTCGCCGGGGGGCACAACCATTGAAGCCGTGCGCGTGCTGGAAGATCGCGGATTCCGCTCCGCCGTGATCGAGGCGATGGAAAAATGCATGGAAAAATCAGAGAAGCTCAGTAAGTCCTGATGCGCTACGCCGGGCGTCAGGCGGCCACTTCGGTGCGGCCCCGTCCGGCATTTTTGGCTTTATAGAGGGCCACGTCCGCCGCCTTTAGCCATTCACGATAGTGGGTGAACTGCGCTCCCCAGGGGGCAACCCCAACGCTGATACACAATCTCGCCGTTGGTGCTCCGTGCAGCGGCATGTTGACCAGCCGTTCATGGACGCGCGACATCGCTGCAATCGCGCTGTCGGCAGGCGTGCCGGACATGATCACCGCGAACTCATCCCCACCAAAGCGGCCAATATAATCGCCTGAGCGCAGAGTCAGCTGAAGCTGGCGCGTAATGGCAACAATCGCTTCATCTCCCACGTCATGCCCCCAGGTGTCGTTGATCGTCTTGAAGTGATCGATATCAATGAGCAGTATCGTCGCCTGTCGATGGCTGCGACGGCAGGCCTCAAATTCGTAACGCAGCAGCGTTTCCCAGTGACGGCGATTGAACACGCCGGTCATTCCGTCGCGGGTACTCATCAGCTCAAGCCGACGCTTATGCTCTGCCAGCCGGATCGCCGTGCGGTGGCTGAGCCATGCAAACAGCATGGGGTAGACCACCAGCACGGGGAGCGTCAGCCACAACGCCAGCGGTTCAGAGGTCAATAGCACAGGAGTACCCGTGGATTGCACGGTGAGCAGAGCAGACAGGGCAAGCAGCGCCAGTCCTGTCAGAAATAAGCGACATCCCCCCGATCCCATCATATTCATGCCGATCATCATGATCAGCGCCGCCGTTGGTAGCGCATTGAACCCTGTTAGCCCCATCCAGACACCGGCAAGAATGGCATCGATTTTCAGATTAACAATTTCACTTCTGTGGGGTTCAGCCGAACGAAAAGCCAGCTGCCAGGCCAGATGGGGCCAGACAAAGACCCAGCCCACCAGCAATAACCACCAGACGCCGGAAAGAAACTGGCTCACCAGAACGCTGGCAAGCGGAACAAATAGCGCCGCCAGACCAACGATGCGTGCCAGCCGTATTCGCCGGGCAAATCGCAGACCGGAACGGTATGAATCATCCTGAGAAAGCTGCTGGTGCCAAGCTTCCCGAATGTTCCCGTGACTGTCATAAAACTCATCATTCATCATCTTTGGGAATATTCTGAAACATTTTCCCAAATTATAGAGAGGGGGATAGCGGGGAAAGTATGAAATTTTGGGTGAGCCACAGCCGTGACTCACCCGTTAGCACTACGCCTGTTTTTTCAGGCACGCGCTCATGAACTTGCTGCGATCGTCGCCTTTCAGCATCTGCTGTGTCGCCTGGGAATTGCACTCGCGCATTTTTTGCTGCTGCGGGGTCAGGCTTTTTTCACCGGGTTTTGTCGCACCATTTTTTAGGCAGTCGCTCATGTACGTTTTACGGGCATCCCCTTTCAGGCTTTGCGATGTCGCCTGTTGGTTACAGGTCGTCATGCGTTGCTGCTGGGGCGTCAACGTTTTCTCTTCCGCATGTGCTGATGCCATCAGACACAGGCCAGAGAGCAGGGTAATCAGTATTGTTGTTTTCATTGCACCATCCTTTATGTGAAGTTCCACGTTAAGTCTGGTTCGTTACGGAAAAAAAACCACCCTGCGCACCTGATTTTCGCCGGGCTCCGCGGTTATTTCAGCCCTGTAGCGGCACAATGATCATTATCCGGTTTCGCCGGCAGGGAGGCGGTAATTAATAGCAGAAATTATGCGGTGAAAACTGTGCTCTGTCTCAATTTAATTTACCCTGAAAAATGTGTAAAAATAAAAACAGAGCGACGCCAGGCATCCTGCATGACAATTCTGTGACATGTCATTTCACCTCTGGCCGGTTAACTGCGAGGATGCCTCAAAAGCTTTTTTACGTATTGCTGAAGCAGCTCCGCATCCTCTGCGGGAACCTGTGAATCAGGGCGAGCTTTTTCCAGCGCGCCTTCAACGTTGTCGATCAACGCCTCCTGCTCTGGTTTTGCCATCTGTCGCAGCAGCGCCGTCACAACGATTTCCAGCGCCTCGACCTGGGCAACCAGCTCTTTCGACTCTTCTTCCTTTTGGGCAAGCTTAACCAACAACTCAGCAATGAGATTTTTCATGGTGCTATTTCCTTATGTGATTTCCCCTGAAATTAACACCCTCACTGAATAATGAAAAGCATGGATTGGCTTTATCTTATGCAAAAGTGACATCGCTGCCAAAAAAGATATTTCGTGGAGAAAGCGAAACGTTTTTCTAAAAGAAAGGCGCCGCATTTCGTTATATAAAAATGCGGCGTTCATAAGAATAAATAATATATTATCGTGTTTACCGGGCCGACTTTGCCTCAGCGATTCGCCTGCGACGGCGTAAGGCAAAGGCCAGTTGAATAATATTCAGCAGTACCACCACCGCCGTCGCGGCAAATACCCAGCGGAAACCCGCCATCGCCGAGACCGAGGCGCCAATAAGCGGGCCCGCTACGTTGCCTAAATACATGAACGACTGGTTGTAGCCAAAAATGCGGCCGGTTACCTGGTCACTGGAATATTTCACCAGCAGCGTCTGAACAGCGGGCAGCATGGCGCCATCCGCGAAGCCAAGCAGGAAGCGCAGGATGCCCAACTGAAGAGGTGTGGTGACGAATGACATGGCAAAGAAAAGGATCACCGCAATGATGAGCGTTGCCATCAGAATACGTGCCGTACCGATCCTGTCGCCCAGTTTCCCCAGGCGCGGAGCAGACATCAGCGCCGACACGCCCGGCACGGCGGCAATCATCCCGCTCAGAAACGCAATGTTGCTGCTGTCCGGCGCCATCGACTTGATAAACAGCGCCAGAATCGGCCCCACCGAGCCGTTACAGAGCTGGATCACCATCGTCGTCACAAAGAGGCTAATCATCAGGCCAGGATAAGGCAGCGAGGCGAAAACCGCTTTTCCGCTCAGGCGTTCGGATTTGCTGACAACAGGCCGCCCGCCCTCTTTAATCAGAAAAAGGGTGACCAGAAAGCTAATCGTCAGCAGGATCGCAGTAATGATAAAGACCGCACGCAGCCCGACATGGTCCGCCAGGAAGCCGCCGAGCAGCGGGCCGCCAATGACCCCGCTGATCTGGGCGGTGGAAAGCGTGCTGAGCGCCCAGCCGCTTCGCTCACGCGGTACCTGTGAGGCCACCAGCGCCATGGCATTCGGAATGTACCCGGAGGTCAGCCCCATTATCGCCCGCAGAATAAACAGCTGCCAGACGTTGGTGGCGAAGGCCTGGAGCAAAATGGCTATCGCCATCCCCAGCGAGGCGCGGAGCAGCATCAACTTGCGCCCCTTGCGATCTGCCAGGCTACCCCACATCGGTGACACAATGGCGGAGACCAGAAACGTCACGCTGAACGTCAGGCCGGACCACATGGAGAGCGCTTCATGGGAAGTGACCCCCAGCTGCGACACATACAGCGGCAGGAAGGGCAATATCTGGCTGATAGCCAGTCCGGTGAAGAAGCAGCCGAACCAGACTGAAATGAGGTTAACTTTCCAGGATTCCATAACAGAAATAGTCTTCATTTTTAGGCGAATTCGCCGACAGATTAGCAAGTTACGCGCAATGACATAGCGCCAGAGATGCGGCCTTGCAGACTTTGGTGTTTTATCTTCCCAGTCATCATATTTGTGAAATAAGTCACAATTCATCCAAATTTCGGCGGAAGATTATGCTTCATCGACATAATCCATATCCGCGCATTCCCAGATGGAAATGGTTGGCATGGGCGGCATTATAGTCCGGTCCCAGACCGTTACCGTAATAACCACAGCTTGCCGAGAGCAGCGCCTGTAGCCAGGGCTGCGTCTTTTCCGCTTTCCAGCCGTTTAGAACGGTAACACGCTGTCCGTTTGCCAGCCTGAAAGCGCTGATATCCAGCGCATCCGCCGTGGCATGTTCGCTGCGCCGCGCATCCGGGCGGCTGTAGATATTGCGGCAAGCAAAGCTGCCCAGATGTTCAATACGCGCAAGCTCGCTTCCCGTCCAGGTTTTGGTGAGCGGCCGGGCCTGCTGGCTGACAAACAGCGCCGAACTTAACGCCAGCGGGCAACTGGCAAGAAAGCTGCTGTTCAGGCTGACCGGGCCAAAATCACGTACGCGCACCACGTTACTCAGTGGACACTCCCCGGCGCTGTCAGCGACCGCCTGGGTACGGATAAGCCGACGTTGGTTCGCCTGCGTTAACAGGCTTTCGCACGCCTGGGGGGTTAAACGCCGAAGTTTAAACTGAGTTATTTTTCCGGGCGGATCGTCAAGCGTAAGCGGCACGAAAGGGTTGTACTGCGACGGCAACCAGCGGTAGCCCACCGTGACGATCCCGGCAATAACAATAAGAATAAACAGACCTTTTCCTTTCACGCGCCCCCCTTCAGCATCCCTCAAAACATTATGGCAGAAGGCCGCGAAACCCGCCGGGCATCGTGGTATGTTATTGGCTTTTCGTCAGACTGGAAGAGAGTGAGATGGCAAAGCAGCGCGTAGGTATTGTCTTTGGGGGAAAATCGGCAGAGCACGAGGTGTCATTGCAATCGGCTAAAAATATCGTTGATGCGATTGATAAAAGCCGTTTTGACGTGGTGCTGCTGGGCATAGATAAACAGGGCCAGTGGCATGTTAACGATGCCAGCCAGTATCTGTTACACGCTGACGATCCGGCGCACATCGCCCTTAATCCTTCTGATATCAGCGTCGCAACGGTTCCAGGCGTGGTACAGGGACAGCTTATCGATGCCGGGAACGCGCAGGCGCTGGCACAGATTGACGTGGTGTTTCCTATCGTTCACGGCACGCTGGGCGAAGACGGCTCCCTGCAAGGCATGCTGCGGATGGCGAACCTGCCGTTTGTCGGTTCCGATGTGCTGGGCTCTGCCGCCTGCATGGATAAAGACGTCACAAAACGTCTCCTGCGCGACGCCGGTCTGAATATTGCGCCGTTCGTGACGCTTACTCGTGCCAACCGCGATAAACATAGCTTCGCGCAGATCCAGGCGCAACTCGGCCTGCCGCTATTTGTGAAACCAGCAAATCAGGGCTCGTCCGTTGGCGTCAGCAAAGTCACCAGCGAAGCGCAGTTTAACGAAGCCGTTCGTCTGGCCTTTGAGTTTGACCATAAGGTGGTGGTTGAGCAGGGAATTAACGGACGCGAAATTGAGTGCGCCGTACTGGGCAACGACTTCCCACAGGCGAGTACCTGCGGTGAAGTAGTGCTGAACAGCGACTTCTATTCCTACGACACCAAATATATTGACGATAAAGGTGCCCAGGTTGTGGTCCCCGCCGCGCTCGATCCTGACGTTAACGACAAGATCCGCGCGATCGCCGTTGAAGCCTATCAGGCGCTGGGATGCTGTGGGATGGCGCGCGTCGACGTGTTTCTGACGCCGGATAACGAGGTGGTGATTAACGAAATCAACACCCTGCCGGGCTTTACCAATATCAGCATGTACCCGAAACTGTGGCAGGCCAGCGGGATAAGCTATCCGGAACTGATCACCCGCCTGATTGAACTGGCGCTGGAGCGTCACGCCGCTGACAGCGCCCTGAAAAGCTCCGTTAACTAACGGTTAGTCGGTTTTCTCTGCCGTCGTCGTCTCATCGGGGCGACGGCGGATAATGAATCCCGCCAGCCAGAAACTGATTACCCAGGTCACCAGCCCAACCGCATAGGTTTGCCAGCCTTTCGCTTCAAATCCCAGCAGCCCGACAACACCGTTGAGAATAAAGATCAGCCCGATCGCAAAGGCGTAGTAATGCCAGTCACGGCGTAGTTTGGAAGTGAGCTTCATGACAACTCCGGCAGAAAAAAAACTATCCTCTCACAGTTTGATAAAGGCGTCTGTGGCGGATACGTAAATTCTGAAAAGCAGCGCAGTTTCACTTATGTTATCAATTTGTGACGTGATGCAGAATTCGACAATCCAGGAGAAATCCTGAACCGAATTTCCCACGATTCTGATATTGACAAATGCTATGACCTGTCACACTCACCCTGTACGACGCGTATTAAAACAGAGTGATATTTTCGGGAGGTCTTATGGCAGACTTTACATTGTCGAAACCGATTTTTGGCGGAAAACAACCAAAAACCTCCACGGCGGGGAATATTCCCTATGCCCTGTTTGTTCTGTTTTGTTTCTGGGCAGGAACCCAACTGCTGAATATGCTGGTGCATGCTCCTGGCGTGTATGAGCATCTGATGCAGGTGCAGGATACAGGCCGCCCACGCGTTGAAATCGGTTTAGGCGTGAGCACCGTATTTGGACTCATTCCCTTCCTCGCGGGCAGCATGGTTCTGGGCGTGATTGCCCTCGTCCTGCGCTGGCGCAATCGCCACTGATTACAGTCCCATACAGCGTGCCCGACGATCGTCCACGCGTTTCGCGAACCAGGCGGTCGTCAGGTTACGCGTGATCTTCGGGCTTTCCAGCTGAATCCCTGGCAGAATGGCTCTGGGTAATGCCTTTCCACTTTTCTTCTCGGCCAGCGCAAAGACCTGCTTATAGAGATCCGTTTTCTCAAACGCCAGGCTGTCGCCCTTCTCCAGCTGTCGGCGAATGTCGTTGTTGCTCATCTCCAGCTTCGTCGAGAGTTTTCGCACCGCACGTTCGGTGGTCCCAGCCTCACTGCTGCCGTATGCAATGAGATCGCCATCCAAAGCGAGCTTCACACCGCTGGCGCGGCTTACCGCATTCTGGAAGGCTGCATTTCGGCTGGCATACCAGCCCGCATTAAAGTCGGCAAAGCGATACAGCGGTTTATCGTAGTTGGCCCGATAATTCAGCAGGTGATACGTCCCAAACCAAAGCCCACCGCGCAGGGAGAAGACCTCCTGACGCACCGTACCATCGATATCCCACGGATAGCCGTCGGTATGCTTTTCCGCAAATGCGATACTCACCTGCATCGGACCGCCGGTATGCACCGGATTCAGCGATCCAAACAGCCTCTGCCCCATCGGCACCATATTGATGAAATCATCGAAAATGGCGCTAAGCTGCTTCTCGGTTTTCACCGTATCCAGCCGTTCGCTATAGCTTTTACCGTTTGGCGAGGTGATTTTAAGGGCGGTATGTACCAGGAAAACCGGGATATGCATCGATTCGGCCCGGCGGTCGATCTCTTTCCAGGCGATTTTGTTCAGGCCAGGCACAACAGGATCTGACTGATACATCGATTCCTGCTGCGCCACCGCGAGCACCGAGCAGATATTCTCTTCGGTAGGCGCGATCTTCTGGCTTTTGAAGGTCGTTGCCAGCGCATCAGCCCACTCACTGCGATCCTTCACGCTGGCGGGCATCTTCTGCCGCACCACGCTCGCCACATCCACAGGCTTCTCCCCTTCTTTGAGCGGGGCAGCCCCTTTTTCGGCACAGCCCGCCAGCACGAAAGCGGCGAGTAACGTCAGAGGTAATGCACGTGGTACGGCAAATGGCATAGCAATTCCTTTTTAACCTAATGTATGGGTGACTTCCTGCACGTCCTTATCGTCCAGCTCACGCTCGAAACTGCGTAAACGTTTGTAGATGGACATCAGCTCCACAAGCGTAGTCCAGGAGCTAATCAGATACTGGAACGAACCGCGAACCTGACCAAAGACGTTGGTGATTTGGGTCATCAGACCGAGCGTAATCGTACCCGCAACGATGGACGGGAACAGCAGGAACAACCCGAAAACGTTATCAACCTGAAGATAAAGAATGCGCGCGATATTGAAATACATGTAATGGAAATAGAGGCGGAAGTAGTTACGACGTACGGCGCCAAACAGCTCACGCACGGTAGGCGGTGACGCACGGTTGGCATCGTCTTCACCATACACCAGCTCTTTACGGTAGGCCGCTTCCACGCGCTGGTTTTTAAACTCCAGCCCCGGCAACTTGATCCCTACCACCGCCAGCAGCCCCGTTCCCATCAGCGACCAGACAATCGCGGCAATCACCAGGCCGTAGGGCAGATGGCCGACAATCGGCAGCTCCGGAACGTGCGACGAGAGCGTCACCAGCACCGGCAGGAAGGCGATCAGCGTCATGATGGCGTTGATAAAGCTCACGCCCATATCTTCCAGAGTAGAGGCAAAACGCATGGTGTCTTCCTGCACACGCTGTGCGGCACCTTCGATATGTCGCAGGTGCTGCCAGTGCGCCATATAGTGTTCGTTCATCGCGGTACGCCAGCGGAACACATAGTGGCTGACGAAAAAGTTATTCATCACGCCGATCACCACGGCGATGAGGGCGATGCCGAGGAAGATCCCCACCTCATGGTAGAACTGGTTAATGGTCACTTTATGCGGCGAACTCAGCGCCGTCTGGATCAGATCGTAAAACGGCGCATACCAGGCGTTGACCGCTACGCCCACCTCAACCAGGAACCAGGTGACAAAGATGATTAACGACGTGCCGAGAATCGACCAGTATTGCCAGCGGTGAGGAGAATAGACAAACCAGAACATGGCAAAAAGCCCTACGCAGAGCACGTAATAAGCGTAGAAAAGCAGATAGCTCATGGACCAGAAGCGCGCTGCGCTAATGGGAATATCGCCCGTTGCCCCCGTAAGACGGGTCAGCCACGCGCCGCCACCGGCCTGCCAGAAAATGACAGCCAGCAGTGCCCAAATAAATGCCGACAGGAAAAAGGGCCCCGGCTTTGGGAAAAAAGACTTAAACATTGTGCTTCCTTCTTGTTGTTATGGCTGTTGCTGTGTTCAACATATCGCCACACGAAACCTTGCCTGTACCAGCCTCCCGGCTCAGGCAAAAAAGTGAGACCTGCGGGTGAATTATTAGTTCGCTTCCCAGTTTTCAAGAATTGTTTCGGTGCGTTTCATTCGCAACAGCGATCGTAGCGTCTATCATACGGTCGATGTCACAAAATGGGAGCCACGCTGCAAGTAAATTGTTCAAATTTACCCACGGTTACGTTTTTCTCGCTATCGTTATGCAAATCGGGCCATTGCCCGACGCCGATTAGTAGTATAACTACCCGTAACTTTCCTTATTCACTTGATGGATGCTTTTCGTTGAAACGTTGTCTGCTCTCTATCGCCGCGCTGTGTGCGGTGAGCCTGTCCACCGCCCAGGCAGCCCAGCCTCTGACGGCCCCGGTTCTGGCCTCTGACATTGCCGATCGCTACGCGAACCTTATTTATTACGGCAGCGGTGCGACGGGAATGGCGCTGGTCGTGATCGACGGTAACCAGCGGGTGTTTCGCAGCTTCGGTGAAACACGACCGGGAAATAACGTTCGTCCGCAGCTGGATTCCGTTATCCGTGTCGCGTCGATAACCAAGCTGATGACCAGCGAAATGCTGGTGAAACTGCTCGATCAGGGCGTGGTGAAACTCGACGATCCGCTCAGCAAATATGCGCCGCCCGGCGCTCGCGTTCCGACATATCAGGGAACGCCGATCAGACTGGTGAATCTGGCGACCCATACCAGCGCCCTGCCGCGAGAACAGCCCGGTGGCGCTGCGCATCGCCCTGTCTTTGTCTGGCCAACCCGTGAGCAACGCTGGAACTACCTGAGCACAGCAACCCTGAAATCGGCCCCGGGCTCGCAGGCTGGCTATTCTAACCTGGCGTTTGATCTGCTGGCCGACGCTTTAGCGACGGCCTCGGGTAAGCCCTACCCTCAACTGTTTGAAGAGCAGATCACGCGTCCGCTCGGGATGAAAGATACCACTTACACCCCCTCCCCGGACCAGTGCAAGCGTCTGATGGTGGCGGAAAAAGGGGCCAGCCCGTGCAATAACACGCTGGCCGCCATTGGCAGCGGTGGAGTTTACTCTACGCCTGGCGACATGATGCGCTGGATGCAACAGTTCCTCTCATCGGATTTTTACGCGCGCAGCAATCAGGCCGACCGCATGCAGACGCTCATCTACCAGCGTGCTCAGTTACGTCGCGTCATTGGCATGGATGTACCCGGTAAAGCCGATGCCCTCGGCATGGGCTGGGTGTATATGGCGCCAAAAGATGGCCGACCGGGGATTATTCAAAAAACCGGTGGAGGTGGCGGATTCATCACCTATATGGCGATGATTCCGCAATCAAACGTAGGTGCTTTTGTGGTGGTCACCCGGTCGCCAAATACACGCTTCGTGAATATGAGTGATGGCGTAAATAATCTGGTGGCCGAGCTGAGCGCCAATAAAGCGCAGGTGCTTACGGCCTCTAACTGATCTCAATAGTCCGTGGGCAAACGGTTGATACTGACCAGTTTGCCCCGGCTCATATTGATGTAGTTCCCCTGACGCAGCGCCGCCAGAACCTCCGCAACGACCGAACGAGAAATACGCGTGCTACGCTGAATATGATTCATAACACCAATTTTTGAACGTAGCGCGTCATCCCACTCGGCCATATTCAACAGCATCGCCCGAATTTGGCTATAGGAATTATTTCCAATCAGCTGTATATCACGTTTTCCCAGTAAATGGTTTAGCCATGACAGCCAGCAGAAAGCTTCTTGCCAAACATGCGCTTCTTGAATAAGTTCGCATGCAGTAGAGGCAGGCAAATAAAATCCGGTACAAGGTGTTTGTGCAATCAGAGAATATTCAAGATAGTTGTCATTTATCCATGCGCTTAAACCGTGGATATACGGTGCCCGCGCAATACCCATAAGTAATTCGTCTGATTTACGGTGGACGGCAGTCAGACCGGATTGTATGACAACGGTCAATGGTTCATCATCATTATTGCCGGTAGTTATTAATTGTTGTGGTTCGGTCTTAAATGGGGTACCGGCGATTTCCAGACACTTAATGAGCCGGCTTAATTCAGAAAGTGGTTTCGCATTAACGTTCATGCATACCTCAAGTCATCTGTATCTGTCGGTTCTTTATTATTTTTAAAGCACATAAAAAAGCGGGGGCAAAATCCCCCGCGTTTTTTTCTTACCAGGTATATTTCACACCCAGGTTTGCTCCCCAGTTCTGGTCAACGTCGCCGCCGCCCAGATAAGTCGCATCAGTGTAAGCACTGAAGTTTTTCGTGAAGCTGAACTGAGTACCCAGTCCCACGCGAACCGCAGAGCCTTCTACGCCGTTATCAATGCTGTCGTTGTTGATATCAGCATTGTTGTCAGCATCGTCATACACGTAAGCCAGTTTGAAGTAAGGCGTTAATGCCTGCTCGCCGCCGTAGTTGAAGGTATAACCTGCATCCACGCCGAGTTCATAACGCATACTGTCGTAAGACTGACCATCGATACGCATGTCGTTGCTTAACTGGTAGTCATCACCGGACTGGAACAGGCCAGAGATCGCCGCGTAAGGCGTGACGTAGCCAGACAGGTTTGGTTTCCAGTCATAGCCCAGTTTCATTCCGAAACCAACGGCGTCAGTCGTGGTATTACCGTCAACATACTGACCATTGCTCATGGTGGCAGAGAGGTCGTTGTTGAAGCGGGTGTAACTCAGTGAGCTGTCGAGGAAGATATCGTTCATGAACTTCGCCGACGCGTAGATCATCGCAGTCTGGCTGTCCTGATCGACCTGACCCGTACGATCGCTGATATCACCCTTCGCGAAACCAGCCGCACCACCGACAATCCACTTCGCATTATTACCGTCGATCTGAGTATCCAGACCTACCATAATGCCGCTTACATCCTGATCGTAGCTAACGGTGCCATTATCCGCGTCAAAGTTGCCGCCGAAATAGCTCACCCATGCGCCGCCGTTATCTGCCAGGCCATGACGGCTGTTGGTCAGACGGGTACCCACGGTATCCTGTTGCAGATTCCAGATGTTGGTATTAGCAGAAGGAATGCTCAGCGCCATGTTGGCGTAGTCAGTCAGCTCTTCCTGCTGGAGAACAACGGTGTCGCCCTTCTGCTGCGCCTGATAGGTGTATGCACCTAAATCAGCTTTGTTTGCCGCAGTAAAGCTGGCAGCGGTATCCGCGTTATTGTCATAGACGCGAATGATCTCTTTGTTTTTGTAGTCAGCTACGGAGCCTGCGCCGGTCGCATCGTCGATGCGCACTTTATAGTTACCGGCAACGTCACCGTTCACCGCCAGATGACCGTCAGAGTTCAGCGCGACAACACCATAGTCGTAGTCCGCTTTATTGCGATCGTTGGTAATATACCGTGCGTTGTTCAGGTCGCTGTTCAGCACATAATCGCGGCTGGCAACGTTAAGTACACCGCCATCGGTCAGCACCATATTGTGCGTATCAACCTGACCCAGACCCAGCGCCAGCTCTGCACCGTTGTCCACGGTAATGGTGTTGGCATACAGCTCAGCTGTCTCTTCAGTCAGTGCCGCACGGCTGTAGCTATCCAGATACAGGCTATCGGTTGCTACCGCGCCGTTGTCGCCGATGTTCAGGCTAGACGCATTGGTCAGGGTGATGGAATCCGCCAGCAGGCCGGAGTTTTCAACATTGACCTGAGACTGGTTGTTCACCGTCAGCGCGTCGATGTTGGAGATCTTACGGGTATCCCACTCGGAACCGTTATCCAGCGCCACGTTGAACAGGCCGCTCTGATAAACCTCTTCACCTGCAACGTGACCGTTGCTATCAAAGGTAGAATCAGGCCAGATGCTGTTTGGAGAAAGTGCATGCCAGTCTACATTGCTGTAGCCTTCACCATACATCTGCGCCGTGCCGATGGCCTCAACGCTGGACTGCGCGGCACCCACCCATTTACTGCCGTTGGTCAGCGTGACATCCAGCTTGTCGGTATCATCCCAGCCGTTGGTAGTTGGGTTATAGATGCCGTCATCGGTGGTATCCGTTGCCGGATCGCCATTCTCGTAGAAGTTGTTATCAAAGGTGCTGGAGAAAAGGATGTCGCCGGTAATGGTAGAGTGATCGAAGGTAGCGGTGGTCTGCATAGCGTTATCAGACGCGCCAGCCACAACGATCAGCGCCGCATCATCCGCAGCCGTGGCGTTGGTTTCACCGTAGTCGCTCGGCTTCGCCGTTTGACCGTAGAAGCCGCTGGTACCCAGATCGCTGTACGCACCGGAGGTCAGCACAGAGTCTTTCACCACCAGCGTATCGGTAAAGACATTGCTGCTGTTAGCAACGCCTTCAACACCGTCGTATGGCGTGTTATCCAGATCCTGGTAACCCTGCGTCAGCGTGATACCCGCAACGTGGGAATTGTTCTGAATAACGATATCAGATTCAACGTCCAGCGTGATGGCGTTACCCAGATCATAGGTGTCCAGATAATGCGTTTCAGTGGTTTCGCCATTGACGACATCATACGCGTAATGCTCGTAGGTATCGTTGATGGTGGAGTTATCAACGGTCAGGCTAAAACGATCATACTGGGTATGAGCGGTGCCGTCAGTATCTACGCCATCTGCACACGTCGTGGTCATACACTCTGAGGTGATCATGCCATTAATGGTGCTGTTAGAAATACTCAACGCGTTCGCACGGCCATTGACACCATCATCCAGATAGTATGTCGAAATAACTCCGTTTACGGTTGATTTATTGACGACCGGATAAATGTCACCATCATGTGTGGCATCTGAATAATTCCAGTCAGCATAACCATAATACCAGGGCGTGGACGCAGTATTGTCATATCCAAAAGTATTATATGTCGTGCCGGATATATCTTTCGCATTGGCCTGAGAAGCGATAGCCAGTGTGCAGGCTAATGCAAGTTGTGATACAACCAGTTTCTTTTTCCATGTTTGCATTGGGTCATCCCTCCTCAGGGACGTAAGCAAGTTTGTCCATCAAATCATTTAGCAACATTAAATTGCGGAAGGAATTATGCAGTTTCACTTCGAAAAGGTTCAATGAATGATTCCATTAAGTCCGTATTCAGACAAATAAGCTTATAAACCCACGGCAATATCAATCATTATGAATAAATATTATAAATTCAACTGATTGCAAACTACTTTAGTTGCTTCGACACATATAATAAAAAGCAATTAATCATTTATATTTATAATCCCAAACCAATATAGAAGCCTCACCAATATTACACGCCACGCTGAACATCAGAATAAGATTTATAATATAGACTAAATACATGCAGCGTATATTAGTCGATTTCGAAAATCTAAAAGACAACTTTAGTAAAACACCGCTCCCTGCTTTCAGGTACACTATACCTCTTTGTTCCACAAACATCAGGCATACCATGACCGATTTAATTGCACGTCCCCGTCGCCTGCGCAAGTCACCCGCACTGCGCGCCATGTTTGAAGAGACAACACTGACCTTAAACGATCTGGTGTTGCCGATTTTTGTTGAAGAAGAGATCGATGACTACAAAGCCATCGACGCGATGCCGGGCGTGATGCGCATTCCTGAAAAGCATCTGGCCCGCGAGATCGAACGCATTGCGAATGCGGGCATCCGCTCGGTGATGACGTTCGGTATCTCCCACCACACTGACGCGACCGGCAGCGATGCCTGGAAAGAAGACGGCCTCGTGGCACGCATGTCGCGCATCTGCAAAGAGAGTGTGCCGGAGATGATCGTCATGTCCGATACCTGCTTCTGCGAATACACCTCTCATGGCCACTGTGGTGTGCTGTGCGATCACGGCGTGGACAACGATGCGACCCTGCTGAATCTGGGCAAGCAGGCGGTGGTTGCCGCCGCCGCGGGTGCGGATTTCATTGCGCCTTCTGCGGCAATGGATGGGCAGGTACAGGCGATTCGCCATGCGCTGGATGCCGCGGGCTTCACCGACACCGCCATCATGTCCTACTCCACCAAATTCGCCTCCTCTTTCTACGGCCCGTTCCGTGAAGCAGCGGGCACGGCGCTGAAAGGCGATCGTAAAACCTATCAGATGAACCCGCTTAACCGCCGCGAAGCGATTCGTGAATCTCTGCTTGATGAAGCCCAGGGCGCTGACTGCCTGATGGTGAAACCGGCTGGCGCGTACCTGGATATCCTGCGCGACATTCGCGAACGCACCGAACTGCCGCTGGGCGCCTACCAGGTGAGCGGTGAGTACGCGATGATCAAATTCGCCGCGCAGGCGGGTGCCATCGACGAAGAGAAAGTGATCCTCGAAAGCCTGGGGGCGATCAAACGTGCGGGCGCGGATCTGATCTTCAGCTATTTCGCGCTGGATCTGGCCGAGAAGAAAATTCTGCGTTAATCCGCTTTAGCGCCGGGTGGCGACTTCGCCTTACCCGGCCTGCTCTCTGCGCTAATCTTCACCAAACTGCAATACAAACGACATCTCCTCCTTCTACTGTCTGGGCAAGACGGCAGGAGGAGTGATCAATGTTTAGTCTCGACAGCGTTCTTGATGACCTTTGGCCTCAGGCGAGGCCCGCACCCTGGCAAAAAAGTCTGTTAAAAAGACTGCTTCACGAAGACGAATTTCAGCAGTTTGCCGCCAGCCACCGTCACCTGAAAGGGCTGGATATGGTGGATCAGGTTCTGGAACACCTTGATATTCACTGCTCCGTTTCCGCCCGCGATCTCGAACAAATCCCCGAACACGGCCCACTCATTGTGATAGCGAACCACCCCACTGGCACGCTGGATGGGCTGGCGTTGCTGTACGCCGTTTCCCGCGTGCGCCGCGACGTCAGGGTTGTTACCAACAGGATGCTGTCCCACCTTGAGCCCCTCAGTTCATTGTTTATTCCCGTGGATAATATGGGCGGCAGAACCGCAAAAGCTTCGCTGATACAGATGGAGCAGCACCTGCAAAACGCCGGTGTGCTGATCTTCTTTCCGGCGGGCGAAGTTTCCCGCCCAACGCGCAAAGGCATACGCGATAAAAAATGGCATCCGGGCTTTATCAAGCTGGCTGGCAAATTACGGGTGCCGCTACTTCCGGTACATATCCAGGCGCACAACAGCCTGCTGTTTTATGCCAGTACCCTGGTCTCGCCAACGGTATCCATGCTGCTGTTGATGCAACAGATGTTTCGCCGCCGTCACAGTCAGTTGCCGATCAAAATCGGCCAGCAGATTGCCTGGAATGACCGGTTTAGTTCTACCCTTTCATCGCGTGAGATGGCCGAGCAGTGTCGTCAGCACGTGATACGTCTTGGCAAGGGATTGCCTGGCGTCTTTAAAACCCAGTGCGCCATTGCCCGCCCGGAAGACAGGGCCACGCTGAAGCGCGAACTGGCGCAGGCCGAGTGTCTGGGAAAAACGAGCGATGGTAAGGCCATCTATCTTTGGCAGCGCAACGGGCAGGAAGAGGCGCCTCTGCTGCGCGAGCTGGGGCGGCTGCGCGAGATTGCCTTTCGTGCCGTGGAGGAAGGCAGCGGGAAGCGGCGGGATACGGACAGCTACGATGATGACTATCTGCACCTCATTTTGTGGGATGACGATGACCTGGAGATTGTCGGCGCGTACCGCTTTATGCCAACGGCCATGCAGGTGGAAAAGCGCGGCGTCGAGGGGTTGTACAGCTACAGCCTGTTCCACTACGACGAAAAAATGCAGGACATACTGGAGCACGGCATTGAGCTGGGGCGTAGCTTTATACAGCCGCGCTACTGGGGGCGTCGCGGTCTGGACTATCTGTGGTCAGGTATTGGCGCCTATCTGGCACGCTATCCTCATTACCGTTACCTGTTTGGCCCGGTCTCCATCTCCGGGGGGTTACCGCCTGCCGCGCGGGATCTGCTGGTCGCCTTTTACCGCTTGTGGTTCCCGGCGACGCATCCTCTAGCCGCCTCGCGCCAGCCCTATCCCGCATCCCTGCCAGACGTGCTGGCGCAATTTGGCGGGGTGGATTACGTGGATGACCTGACAAAGCTCAAATCCCTGCTCGGCAACCTGGGCTGCGGCATCCCGCCGCTCTACAAACAGTATTCCGAGCTATGCGAACCCGGCGGCGTGCAGTTTGTCGATTTCGGCAGCGATCCGGCGTTCAATAACTGTATCGACGGGCTGGTGCTGGTGGATTTGTGTTATCTGAAGGCGAACCGCTATCAGCGGTATATAGAGGCGCACTTAATACCCTCCCCCCTGCCCTCTCCCTAAAAGGGAGAGGGTGAAAACCGCACCGGTCAGTCCCCTCGCCCCTTTGGGGAGAGGGTTAGGGTGAGGGGCTCAAACCGCACGGTAGAACGGCTTATCCCCCAAAATCGTCGCCCGCTGCATAATCCTTCGCTGCGGCAGATAATCCGCATTGGCGTAATGCTGCGTGACGCGGTTATCCCAGATCGCCAGATCGTTCTCCTGCCAGCGCCAGCGCACCTGAAACTCCGGTTTGGTGATATGCGCGAACAAGAAGCCGAGCAGCGCCTCACTCTCTTTCTCCGCTACGTCCACGATACGCGTGGTAAACCCTTCATTCACAAACAGCGCCTGCTTTCCGGTCACCGGATGCGTACGCACCACCGGGTGCAGCAGCGGGGGATGTTTTTCGACCGCATCCAGCCAGCGCTGGTGCTCCTCTTCCGTTTTACGGTACTTATATTCCTGGAATGATTTTTTGAAGTCATGCTCCGCCCGCAGGCCGCTCAGTAGGGTCTGGAGCGGCGCGGAGAGCGCCTCAAACGCTGCGATCCCGCTGGCCCACAGCG
The DNA here is from genome assembly GCA_907164665.1 of Colias nastes. NCBI lineage: Eukaryota > Metazoa > Arthropoda > Insecta > Lepidoptera > Pieridae > Colias > Colias nastes. The sequence goes on along the minus strand of CAJQZM010039238.1, from coordinate 44,611 downwards.
TATCGCCCCCCGTCTCAGGCAACAGCTTCGCCGCAAGAATCGCCCCGGCTGGCGGTGTGTCGATAAAGGTCACATCGGTATGCCAGTTATCGTTATCCGGCGGGTTATCGTTGTGGGTGTCGAGGACGATAATCTCCTCCACCCCTTCCGCATGCGGATAGACGGGGTGGATATGCAGGTCGCCAAAACGCAGGGCCAGCGCGCGCTGCTGATGCGGGGTGATCGCCTGTTCGCGCAGGAACACCACCTGATGACGCAGCACCGCGTGGTACAGCTGCTCGAACTGGTTATCGCTCAGCGGACGGGTTACGTCCAGGCCCGACACTTGCGCGCCAATGTACGGCCCCAACGGGATAATCGTCAGACGTTCACTCATTGTATTTCTCCATGCCAGGGCGTCAGGCGACGCTGTAGCGCGCGCAGTCCCAGTTCTAATCCAAAGGCGATCGCGGCGATCACTGCGATCCCTGCCAGTACCACATCGGTCGCCAGGAACTCTCCCGCCGACTGCACCATAAACCCAAGGCCGCGCGTGGCGGCTATCAGCTCTGCCGCCACCAGCGTAGACCAGCCCACCCCAAGGCCGATGCGCAGCCCGGTCAATATCTCCGGCAGCGCGCCCGGTAAAATGACGAACAGCAGGACCTGCGCGCGGCTGGCGCCGAGCGACTGCGCCGCACGTATGCGTACCTGCTGTGCACTCTTTACGCCAGCCAGGGCCGACATCGCGACCGGCGCAAAAATCGCCAGGTATATCAGTAAGATCTTTGACGTCTCGCCGATGCCAAACCAGATCACCATCAGGGGCAAGTAAGCCAGCGGCGGGACGGGACGGTAAAGCTCTATCAGCGGGTCGAGAATGCCGCGTACCGTCGGGCTCAGTCCCATCGCGATCCCCACCGGAACGCCAATAATGACCGCCGCCAGCAGCGCCACCAGAATACGCGTCAGACTGGCGCCTAAATGCTGCCAGAGCGTGGCATCCATAAAGCCCTGCGGCCCGGCGATAGTAATCAGTTTTTCCAGAACCTGGCCTGGCGGGGGCAGAAACAGCGGGCTGACCCACTGCTGCGCGGCAACCGCCCACCATACCGCCAGCAACACCACCAGCGTGCTGACGCTTAAAGTGAGCTGGCGAGAGAACGGCCAGCGTAAGGCAAGGCGCGTCCGCCGCGTTTTTTCACTGAAAACAATGCTCATGAGAACGCCTCCCGTTGCTCAAACACGCGGCTTAAGACGTATTCACGCTGTTCAATAAACAGCGGATCGGATTTGATGCTGCGTACCGGTTCTCCCGCCACATAGCGCCGGGCAAACTCAAGCGGCAGGCGCTCCAGCACGCGTCCCGGCCCCGGTGAGAGCAGCACCAGCTCCGTCGCCATAAACACGGCCTCTTCGATATCGTGGGTGATTAACAGCACCTGCTTGCCGGTTTCGTGCCACAGGCGCAGCAGCAGGGTTTGCATCTGCTCGCGGGTGAAGGCGTCCAGCGCCCCGAAAGGTTCGTCCAGCAACAGCAGCTGTGGGTTAGCCGCCAGCGCACGGGCGATCCCGACGCGCTGACGCTGCCCGCCTGAAAGCTGCCAGATAAAGCGTTTTTCAGCCCCCTCCAGCCCGACCTTTTTCAGCATATCGCGCGCCGTATTCAGGCGCTGTTCACGCGCTACACCGGCCAGTTGCAGACCAAACGCAACGTTTTCCTGAACGTTTCGCCACGGGAGTAACCCTTCGTTCTGGAAAACCACGCCGCGCTCTGCGCCCGGCCCCCTGACCCGTTTCCCTTCCAGTTGGATCGAGCCGTGCTGATACGGTACAAACCCGGCGATCAGGTTCAGCAGCGTCGTTTTCCCGCAGCCGGACGGTCCCAGCACCACCAGCAGTTCACCGCTGTCCAGCGTCAGGTTGATCGCTTCCAGGGCGGGTTTGCCGCCGTAATCGGCAGACAGGTTTGTAATGTTCAGCATTGCAGCCCCCTTATTTCACAAAGCGATCGGTCACGAACTGGCTGTAATCCGCCGCCACCGCAGGCACTTTGCCCTGCTCTTTCAGGAACGTCGCAGTGTCAACAATCGCTTTGCTTACCGGCCCGTTCAGCTGCTGGACCTGCTGAGCAGGCGTCAGATAGGTGTTGCCTTTTACCAGCCCCGGCACGTCAGCTTCCGGCACGCCGCTCAGACGTGAGAGTTTCTCCAGGTTGGTGGGCTGTTTCAGCCATTCATCCGGGTTGCTGATGTATGGCTGCTGTGCGTCGATGGCGCTTTTGGCGAAGGCTTTCACCACTTCAGGGTGTTTCTCGGCAAAGTCCTTACGTACCACCCAGACATCAAGGGTTGGCGCGCCCCACTGCCCCACTTTTTCGGAGTCGGTCAGCACGGTGCCCTCTTTTTCCAGTTCGTTGACGGCGGGCGCCCAGACGTATGCTCCGTCGATGTCGCCACGCTGCCAGGCGGCAATAATGGCCGGAGGTTGCAGGTTGATGATCTGCACCTGGCCGGGCTTAATGCCCCAGTGTTTCAGCGCTGCCAGCAGGCTGTAATGCGTGGTGGAGATAAACGGCACCGCGATGCGTTTGCCGATCAAATCTTCGGGTTTCGTGATGCTTTTCTTCACCACCAGCGCTTCGGAATTTCCGAGCTGCGACGCCAGCAGGAAAACTTCAATCGGCACCTGCTGGCTGGCGGCCACCGCCAGCGGGCTGGAGCCCAGGTTGCCAATCTGCACGTCGCCCGAGGCTAACGCCCGCACAATCGCCGCGCCGCTGTCGAACTTGCGCCAGTCGACGTTCGCCCCGCTCGCTTTGGCGAAGGTGTTATCCGCCTGCGCGACTTTCGCCGGCTCAGCGGAAGTCTGATACGCGACGGTGACGTCCACCGCCTGCGCCTGAAATGCCCACAGCGCCAGTGCGCCGAGAAGTGTGATCCGCGATGAAATTGCCATAATGTCTGCTCCCTTGTTGTTATGAGAGCAGTATTTCCGGCGCGAGAATTTTGATAAAGGAATAAAAAAGAATCGCTAATGACGATTCGTTTTTAGAAAAAAAGCGGGAAAGGATAGTGAATTTTGTGCGGTTGTTTCGCCGGGTAAGGCGCAGCCGCCACCCGGCAAAGACCTCAGCGCTGAACCGTCAGCGCAGCAATATCTTTCGGCGTGGTCCGGCAACATCCCCCGATTAATTTAGCGCCAGCCGCCAGCCACTGCGGTAAATACCCCGCCAGCGTCTCGCACGCTTCACCGTGGTGATGCCAGGTTTTGCTCACCGCATCATAATGCTCGCCGGAATTCGGATAGACCACCAGCGGCAGCGATGTCAGGCTGTGCAGATGCGTCAGCGCCGAGGTGGTGTTTTCCAGCGCGATACAGTTGATCCCCAGTGCGACAACCTGCGGGTAGTTTTCCAGCGCAGAAACGACATCCCGCAGCGGCGTTCCGTCACTCAGGTGCTCGCTGTCACGCAGGGTAAATGAGAACCATGCCCGGGCGCGGGGATACGCCGTCAGCAACGCCGCCAGCGCCTTAATCTCAGTGAACGAAGGCAGCGTTTCACAGGCCAGCAAATCCGCGCCCGCATCCAATAGCGCCTCTACACGCGGGCGGTGGAAGGCGGTGAATTCTTCAGCGCTACGCACGTAATCGCCGCGATACTCGGAACCATCGGCCAGATACGCGCCGTAAGGGCCCACAGATCCCGCCACCAGCAGCGTGCCTGCATTTGCGTTCTCAGCCAGGTACGCTTCCCGCGCTTTGCGTGCCAGCTCTACGCTTTTGCCAATCAACGCCCGGGATTGCGACTCGTCCAGCCCGCGAGCGGCAAAGCCCGCGGGTGTCGCCTGATAGCTGGCGGTGATCGCCACCTGTGCCCCCGCGCGGTAGTAGTCGAGGTGTACGTCACGGATCAGCTCCGGGTTTTCCATCAGCACTTTAGCCGACCAGAGGCTGTCGGCAAGGTTACAACCGCGCGCTTCCAGCTCCGTTGCCATTGCCCCATCCAGCACGACAAACGGCTGGTTTTCAAGGAGGGCGGTAAGCGGATTATTCTGCGACATGTTCAGGCTCCTGCGTGGTCAGGTTTCGGGTCAGATAGTACGCACCATAACACAGGGCGACAAACGGAAGCCCGCAATAAAGGGCAATACGCTGGCTGGGGTCAAACCACAGGCCGACGCAGGCCACCAGGCAGAGGATAAAGCCAAGCACGGGCACCAGCGGATACCATGGCGCGCGATACTGCAACGCCGAAAGCGGTTGCCCGGACTGCACGTGACGGCGACGAAACACAAAGTGCGACGCGCAGATGCTGATCCACACTGCCACCACCGCAAAACCGGAAATGGCTGACAGCGCCACAAACACCGTATCCGGCGCGACCACGCTGGAGAACAGCGCCAGCACGCCGCCCAGCATGGAAACGGAGAGCGCCGTCAGCGGCACGCCGTTTTTGTTGACGCGGGCAAAGCAGCGCGGCAGCGTTTTCTCGTTAGACAGAGACCACAGCATACGGCCAGAGGCGTACAGGCCCGAGTTCGCCGCCGAGAGGATCGCCGTCAGGATCACGAAGTTAAAGATATCCGCCGCATACGGAATGCCGACCTTTTCAAACACCAGCACAAACGGACTTTTCTCCACGCCAGCCTGCTGCATGGGGATCAGCGCCGCCAGCACAAACACGGTGCCAATAAAGAAGATGATGAGCCGGGCGATGGTGGTGCGAATAGCAACCGGAATAACCTTGTGTGGGTTTTCCGTTTCCCCTGCCGCGATGCCGATAAGCTCTGTACCTGAGAAGGCAAAGTTGACCGCCACCATGGTCATCAGGATCGGCAGACCGCCGTGCGGGAACCAGCCTTCGGCAGTAATGTTGCTCAAGCCCGGCGCCGGTGAACCATCCTGCATCGGGATAAAACCGAAGATCGCCGCTCCGCCGAGAATAATGAAGGCGATGATGGTGATGACTTTCACCAGCGAGAACCAGAATTCCCCTTCGGCGAAGAAACGCGTGGAAATCACGTTAAGAGCAAAAATCACCACGCAAAAGACGACGCACCACGTCCAGACGGGAACCTGCGGGAACCAGTACTGCATACAGAACCCGGCTGCGGTAAAGCTCGATCCGAGCGCCACCGTCCAGGTCAACCAGTACAGCCACGCCACGGTATACCCTGTCGCCGGGCCGAGATAACGAGCGGCGTAGACGTGGAACGCCCCGGTTTCCGGCATCGCCACGGAAAGTTCCCCCAGGCATTGCATAACCAGCCAGACCACCAGCGCACCGATAAGATACGCCAGCAGCGTGCCCGCCGCGCCAGTTGTCGAAATGATGTATCCGGTATTGAAGAATAACCCTGTGCCGATAACGCCACCCAGCGAGAGCATAATCAGGTGGCGGGTTTTCATGGTGCGCTTAAGCTGCCCGTTTTGTTGTTCTGTTTGCATATTACCTTCTAAACGTATGGACATCTAAACATCCAAAGAAGGGTGTTATACCGCGATTGTTAACAAAAAGCCACCCGGCACGACTTCGGCGCAATTATTGGTAAATCCTTAAATCAGTTCTATAGTCGACACAGTTTCTTCTTCACCAGGACTCACTATGCGATTTAACGGACTGACCAAAGGTTTCTTTATTCTCATCCTGGCCCTTGTAACCTGGGCTTTCTTTGACGTGCTGTCACCCTATTTCTCGGCGATTCTGTGGGCCGCGATCCTGACCATCATTTTCAACCCGGTGAAAAACAAGCTGCGTACCGCGCTGGGCGATCGCAACGGGCTGGCTTCCCTCCTCACACTCGGCATTATCTGCCTGATCGTGTTTATTCCGTTGATGGTGATCCTTTCCTCGCTCGCGGTGGAACTGAACATGGTTTACACCAAGCTGCAACAGAACAACACGCAGTTCCCGGAAGTCATCGCCGGTATCTTCAACCGCCTGCCGGACTGGGCCAGCGGCTTCCTGGCGGATCACAACCTGACCAACGCCGCGCAGATCCAGAAAAAGCTTTCCGATGTCGCGTTACAGGGCGGACAGTATCTGGCGGGTAGCGCGTTCCTGATTGGTAAAGGGACGTTCGGCTTTGCTATTAGCTTCGGCATTATGCTGTACCTGCTGTTTTTCCTGCTCAAAGACGGGCCCTATCTGGTGCGCCAGATCCTCGACTCGCTGCCGCTGTCTGGCTTCGTCAAACAGCACCTGTTCGCGAAGTTTGTCGGCGTCTCGCGAGCTACGGTAAAAGGTACGGCGGTCGTGGCGGTGGTTCAAGGTACGCTTGGCGGTATCGCCTTTGCCATCGTCGGTATTGACGGTAGCGTACTGTGGGGAGCGCTGATGGCGTTCCTCTCCCTGGTGCCCGCCGTCGGCTCGGCTATCGTCTGGGTTCCCGCCGCCATCTTCCTGTTTGCCACTCACCAGCTGTGGCAGGGTCTGTTCATTGTGGGCTTCTTTGTCATTATCGTCGGGCTGGTGGACAACCTTTTACGTCCGCTGCTGGTGGGCAAAGACACCAAAATGCCGGACTACCTGATACTGATCACCACGCTCGGCGGTATGGAGCTGTACGGCATTAACGGCTTTGTGATTGGGCCGCTGATTGCCGCCCTGTTTATCGCCTGCTGGAACCTCTTCTCCGGCCGCGACCACGCAGGCAACGCCGAGGAGCTGGACGCAGATTTTATCGAAGAAGGAAAAAATCCTCCGGATCTCTAACTAAACGCGTTTTGACAGGCGGCCCGGTGCCGCCTTTTTTTTCGCGATAAATCAGGGGTTTTCTATAATCTTTAATGAACGCTCTTCCACATTTGTCGTAGAAGGATCCAACAGGTGCGAATCGCCACGATCACAAA
>CAJQZM010039238.1:0-37767 GCA_907164665.1 Colias nastes | reverse complement strand
GATGACCTACAGGATGAACAGCAGGCAGCAATTGCCAGCGTCGCCCGGGGTGAGGAACAACAGGCCATTGCGTTACTCTTCGGCAAAATCTACGAACTTGAAATGGAACGCGCCCAAAGCAAGATTGACCATTTTCGTGTGCTTCTGGATAAGCGCATTATCGCCGATGTCCAGGCAGCGACCAACACGTCAAAAACCCTGCGTACCGCCTCTGAAATGATGGTCGGTCTGACCGCCCTGCTCTTCTTATTCGTGATGGGTTTTATTCTCAAGCACCGCGTGCTGCGCCCGGTGGTGCGCCTCAGTGATGTGGTTCACCGGCTGGCCTCACAGGATTACGCCGTCGAAACGCCAAATTTCAACCAGGTCGATGAGATAGGCGATATGGCGCAGGCCATTCGCATTTTCCGCGAGAACGGGCTGGCAAGGCAGCGGCTTGAAAAAGAACGCGACGCAGACTGGGCCATCCGCGAGCTGCTCGCGCGAATGACCCAGCGCTTGCAGGGCTGCGAGAACGTTAGCGACGTGATTGAGGTGGCAGAGCTGTTTGCTCCCAACATTGCGCCGGGTGTCGCCGGGCGTCTGTATATTCTGGATCGAAACCCGTGGGAGATGCGCTGTGCGGCGGAATGGTTATCTCCCCAGGGAGAAAAAAATGCTTTCCACCCCGATCAATGCTGGGCCATACGCCGTGGTCAGAGCCACCCACCGGTCAACGGCGAGCCGGATATCGGTTGCCAGCATCTGCCTGAATCACAAAAAGACAGTTCATTCTGCGTGCCGCTCATTGCGCAGGGGGAAGCCATTGGTTTGCTGTCGTTTCAGAACATCACGCCTGAAACGGCACCGTCCCGCGCCTATCTCGAATTAATGGCGGAAGCCCTGGGTCTGGCGCTGGCCAACCAGCGTCTGCGCGATGCCCTGCTGGAAAAAGCGCTATTCGACCCGCTCACCGGCTTGCGTAACCGCCACCACCTTGAAGATACCCTGCGCACTCAGATAGCTCAGGCGATGCGCAATGATGAACCGGTGAGCTGCATGATGATCGACATCGATCACTTTAAAAGCATTAACGATCGCTTCGGCCATGAGGCTGGCGATCATGTGATTAAGAGCGTGGCGACAATTGTTCAGCGTGCCGTGCACGATGCCGGCCTGGCCTTCCGCTTTGGTGGTGAAGAGTTTCTGGTGCTACTTACGGGTGCGGATGAGGACGCGGCTCACGCCTGCGCAACGGAGATTTATAACGGCGTCCATACGCTGTCGCTACGTTATGGGCTTGCTGAGATTGGCCCGGTAGATGTGTCGATCGGGATCGCCAGTTACCCGCAGCACGCCCAAAGCGACGACCTGCTGCGCGCGGCAGACGTGGCGCTCTACCGGGCGAAAGAGCTGGGGCGCTCGCGGATCGTCAGTTTCAGTATGCTGGAGGCGGGTTAAGCGAAACTCAGTGCCAACGACGTCAGAGGTACGCGCACTCTCTTATTCCCTCACATTGAGGGTGCGTTATCATTCTTTGTACAAATAAATTCATCTTAACGATGCCACCATTGATAAAAAATGGGGGTGCGTAAATATATCAATAAATCAAAGCGATCATTTTTTAAACTCGGGTGGTTTATTACACTAAGTTTTTATGTTTTAAAAAACGTAAGCTTCAGCCAGCGGTCTGCAATCATGGGGCAAAATACAGCTATCATTTTGATTTTTATGATTTTAATCAAGTAGCGTTTGCAAAAAGGCGTGGCGTTCAACAAAATAGACAAACTTATAGGATAAATAACTTATAATTCTTATACTTCTGTTAAAAAGAGGAGGCCAATATGCGAATAATCCTAATGCTGTGCTGCTTTTTGGTACAAAGTTTAAGCTGGGCTGGCGAACTGCCAAAGCCTGTGGGCAAACCCATCTTAACCATTAGCGGTAATATAGAAAATACGAACGAAAATGGAAATGCCGTTTTTGATATTGCCAGCCTTGAAAAACTGGGCATGGTGAGTTTCCAGACGACCTCTCCCTGGTATAATGGCCGCACGAAGTTTGAGGGTATCCCGATGCGCAAACTCATGGAGTATGTGGGTGCAAAGGGTTCTGTCCTGAATGTGATTGCACTCAATGATTACACTACCGTCATCCCTCTCAGCGACTTCCAGAAATACAACTCCATCCTGGCTTTAAAGGTCAATGGCGAATATATGCGCATCCGCGATAAAGGTCCGTCATTCATCGTCTACCCTTATGACAGTCTTCCTGAACTTAATAATCAGATTTATTACTCGCGATCGGCATGGCAGGTCAGCAAAATGAAGATTGAATAGTAGTTCAGGAGAACATAATGAACAGGATACTGGTTGGTATCATTTTTTCTCTTTTTATCACTACGGGATATATAGCATTTCTTGTTTACGATCGTCAGCAAGAGTTGCAAAAATTGACTCACTACACTGAGTCCTGGTCTGTAGCCCAACTGGTATCTGAATATTACCGATTTGAATCATGGATTGGACTGTACGCAACCGAGACTGATGACGTTACGGTAGACCAGGTTCGCATGCGCCTGGAAATCATGCTGAGCCAGAATGATTTATTGAAAGAGGGCGGCCTGGGTCGTTATATAAACAGCGAAAAAGCGCATCAGGCGCTCGCCTTACGCCTGGAAAATATACTGAACTATCTGGATGGTCATCTTGAGAAAATGAGCCGTTCAGAGTTAAAGCTCTATCTGAAAAATATGCATTCACTGGATGCCCCGCTAAGCCAGCTTTCATCCACGGCTTTAACAAAAGATGTTAATACAATCAATGAAACCAACCTTAAAATACAGGTTCTGTATTATATTTATTCGGCACTTTCGCTGTTGCTGGTTATTTTAAGCTTCATACTGGGCTTTTTGATTATCTATCAAAATAAAAATATCCTGAAAGCCCATATGCAGGTGAAAACGCTGGCTGAAGAACTTCAGCTATCCAAAGAAACCCTGCAAATCCAGAATACAAAACTGGAATACGATGTTTATCATGACTCCCTTACCGGCATGAAAAACCGTCTTTTCTTTTGGGATGATCTCAATAAACTTAATCTACAGGCTGAGAAAAAACATATTTCGGTCACGGTGATGTTATTCGATTTAGACCGATTCAAAGAGGTGAATGATACCTACGGTCATGATACCGGGGATTTACTGTTACGTGAGGTATCCACGCGCCTTAATGCTTTGGGCCGCTTTTCAGAGACATTTTATCGTTTGGGCGGCGACGAATTTGCGTTTCTCTCCAGTGGCTTAACCGAAACCGCAGCCGTCTCACGCGCGCGAGAAATCAGTGATAGCATCAGCAAGCCCTATACAATCAATAATCAACTCATAAAAATAGCCACCTGTGTAGGTATTGTTTTATCGGATAACGAACGACGTTCAGATTACCTTTATAAATTTGCCGATCTGGCGCTCTATGAAGCCAAGAAAGAAGGTTCTCAGCAAATCAAAGTCTTCCGCCAGCGAATGCTACAGAAGTTGCAGGAAAGCAGAACCCTTGAAAATGATATGGCAAGAGCAATAGAGAATGATGAATTTGTTGTTTATTACCAGCCTATTGTGAATTCCGTCAGCAAGGAAATTTACGGCTATGAAGCGCTGATTCGCTGGATGCATCCTGTAAAGGGAGTGCTCTCCCCGGATAGCTTTATTTTCGCCGCTGAAAAAACAGGCATGATCAACGAGATAGGTAAAACCGTACTTAAACTGGCCTGTAGGGAAGCGGTCTCCTGGACTGTTCCGGCCAGGATCTCCGTCAACGTCTCGCCTGTTCAATTGGGCAGCAAATCATTTATTAATACGGTGCAGTCCGTTCTGGCTGAAACCGGGCTCCCGGCTAACCGTCTTGAGTTAGAGGTCACGGAGTCATCCCTCTTCAGTGACAGAAATAACCCCATTGCGATTCTGAAAAAACTCCGCGCACTGGGCGTAAGAATCTCCATTGATGATTTTGGCACGGGCTATTCGTCGCTCTCCAGACTCAGCGAACTGAATTTTGATAAAATCAAGATCGATAAATCTTTTGTCAATCCGATATCTACGCAGGAAGATGCGCTTAATATTGTGAAGCTGATTACCGGTATGGCTAAAAGCCTTAATATGGGCGTCATAGCTGAGGGCGTTGAGACCGAAGAGCAGCTTGAGCGGCTTCAGGCTCTGGGTTGCGAGCTTGTGCAGGGATATCTTTTCAGCAAACCACAGCCTCAGGTCGACAGCAAAATCAAGAGCGGCCAGGAATGAGTCCCTCTCCTCAGCCCGATACCAACCGGGATCACATTTTTCACCCCTGGGTATTCACTGACAATAAACAGGTGTTATCATTCACCCCGTAAATATCTATCAACTCAATCCGAGGCTTTGATGCTGGAGAATGTAATCATCCGATAATCAGCTTCCCGACCATTCCAGGCCGGACTGATTATCAATGCGCTGAAACCGTATGCGGACACCGCTGTGTGTTTGCACGTTTTGCCCATGATGATTAAACAGGTTTTCCAGTATGAATTTATCCCGTCAGGAACAACGTACCTTACACGTTCTCGCCAAAGGTGGCCGTATTGTGCACGTCCGCGATACCTCCGGCCGCGTCACCGCCGTTGAATGCTATAGCCGCGAAGGACTACTGCTGGCTGACTGCACGCTCGCCGTTTTCAAAAAGCTCAAAACCAAAAAGCTGATCAAATCCGTTAACGGTCAGCCCTACCGCATTAACACTACGGGGCTGAACAACGTTCGCGCTCAGCCTGATAATCGTTGAGGAGAGGATGATGGATATCCCACGTATTTTTACTGTTAGCGAAAGCGAACACCGCATTCATAACCCCTTTACGCCAGAGAAGTACGCGACGCTGGGCCGCGTGTTACGCATGAAGCCAGGCACACGCATTCTCGATCTCGGCAGCGGCTCGGGAGAGATGCTTTGTACCTGGGCACGTGATTACGGTATTACCGGTACCGGCATCGACATGAGCCCGCTCTTCACCGCGCAGGCCACACTGCGCGCAGAGGAACTTGGCGTCAGCGAACGCGTCCATTTCATTCATAACGACGCGGCCGGCTACGTCGCGAATGAAAAATGTGACGTGGCGGCCTGCGTTGGCGCAACCTGGATTGCGGGGGGCGTAGCCGGGACAATGGATCTGCTGGCAAAAAGCCTCAAGCCCGGGGGAATAATGCTCATCGGGGAACCGTACTGGCGTCAGGTACCTGCGACGGAGGAGACAGCCCAGGCCTGCGGCGTCTCGTCGATTACAGACTTTCTCACTCTGCCCGGTCTGGTTGCGTCTTTCGATCAACAGGGCTATGACCTGGTTGAAATGGTGCTGGCTGACCAGGAAGGCTGGGACAGGTACGAAGCCGCAAAATGGATGACCATGCGGCGCTGGCTGGAGGAAAACCCAGACGATGACTTCGCGCAGGAGGTTCGGGCGGAGCTGACGATAGCGCCTGAACGCCATGTGACGTACACGCGGGAGTACTTTGGCTGGGGGGTGTTTGCGTTAATGGCGCGATAATATGGCGCTGGCGGTATAGCCTTTAGGGTTATGCCGCCGTTCAACAGACAGGGTTAAGCATTCAGCCAGAAAGTGCAGCATAGATGGGTTGAGTTGTTTGAAGTGGTCAACCAAAACTGGCCACGGCTTTAGAGTTTTTCCAGTATCGGTTTTCCGATTCGTTTGGGGGTAACCCACCGTTATAGTCATGCGGCCTTACCGAACTGTAATACCCGACGATATAGTCTGTGATCGCATGAGCTGCTTCGCTAAAGTTTATATAGCCTGTCACTGGCACCCACTCGTTTTTCAGACTTCTGAAGAAGCGTTCCATCGGGCTGTTATCCCAGCAGTTTCCGCGTCGGCTCATACTTTGCCTGATCCGGTAACGCCACAATAACTGCCGGATCTGCCTGCTTGTGTAGTGGCTACCCTGGTCACTGGGGAACATCACTCCCGCTGGTTTATCTCGGGTTTCCCACGCCATTTCCAGCGCTTTGATGGTTAGCTTGCTGTCCGGTGAGAATGACATTGCCCAGCCTACCGGTTTCCTGGCGAACAAATCGAGAACAATGGCGAGGTAAGCCCAGCGCCTGCCTGTCCAGATATACGTCACATCGCCGCACCACACCTGATTAGACTCTGTCACTGCGAACTGTCGCTCAAGGTGGTTTGGGATAGCAATGTGTTCATGGCCACCACGTTTATACCGGTGGGTGGGTTGCTGACAACTAACCAGTCCCAGTTCTTTCATGAGTCTGCCGGCAAGCCAGCGTCCCATTCTGAAACCTCTCAGGGTTGCCATAATGGCGATACTCCTCGCGCCAGCAGAGCCATGGCTAATGTTATGCAGCTCCAGAACCTGGCTACGTAATACAGCCCGCTTGCCGTCTGGCTTTTCGGGGCTTTTCACCCAGTATTTGTAGCTGCTGCGATGAACCCCGAACACCTGGCAGAGTGTGACCACAGGATACTGCGCTCTGAGTTTTTCGATTAACGAGAACTGTTCAGGGAGTCTGACATCAAAAGCGCGGTAGCCTTTTTTAATATGTCGTTTTCCATTTCAATGCGTTGTAGCTTTTTCTTTAGCTCACGTATTTCAATCTGTTCCGGGGTTATAGGGGAGGCTTTAGGTATTTTACCCTGTCGTTCATCCCGTAACTGCTTTACCCATCGCGTCATGGTAGAAAGCCCCACGTCCATAGCACTGGCCGCAGCTGCAACGGTGTAGTTCTGATCAAGGACCAGTTGAGCGGATTCGCGTTTAAACTCTGCGCTGAAATTTCTTTTTTCATTGGGACACCTGTATTGTTCTGAGATGAGCATATCACCTCTGTTCAGGTGGCCAAATTCAGTAAACCACTTCACACAGCGTTGCGCTGCATGGGGCTATTCTGGTGCTGAGCCTTTCGGTGGTTCAACTTCTGTTTGTTCTCAACCATCCTCAAGCGGATGTATGGAAACAATGGTCACAATGGAATATCAATGTACTGGTGACTTGAAGAAATAAGATTTGGGGGCAGAATGCCCCCTTATTCTTTGGGATAAGAAAATTCAGCAGTGACTAAATACGCCCCTGATTTAGCAGATTGGACGTCATACGCGAAGTTATACCGCTCTCCAGGTGTAAACTTAAATCCGAATACAGGAAGACACTCACCCTTCGGTACATAAACAGGCTTGTCATCAAAAATATTGTGAAGAGAGTCGCTATTATCACTGTTGATTTGGATAGCAGTGATCCGTTCCTGTGGCTCCAGTGGTGACACCACACAAACTTGATTATCTTTGATAAATGCCGTTGTAGATTCACGATCTACCATTCGATCACCAGGCCCAGGGCATCCCGTTAAGAGGAATACAACACCCAGCAACATTTTGTTTTTCATGTTTAACGCCCCTTCCCTGTTACGATTTTCTGGTAAAGCGAAGGGACATCCTGCAATTTGTCTACGCCCCTGTACATCCCCATGCGCCCTGGTCTCTGATAGTAAGACCACTTACTGATCCCATAAACCAGCAGTAACCAGTAATCAGCTAAAATAGAGGCTTGCTGCTCAAGAGAGTAATCAGTGAGCTTTTCTTTATCCAGCCTGTAGGTATATTCAGCAGCCCAGCTAAACGCACCCCGCATTCTCACCCATTGCCCGTGCTGGTGTTGCCACACATGCCCCAATTCATGGATGAAAACATATTTATCTTCAACGAAAACTGAGTTTGCGGAAAAGTCTTCCCTGTACATCTGTTTTCTGTACCACAACTCCCCGTTGGGAGTCATCGCGTAGTTCTGTTTCTGGAGGCCGAACGGTAAATAGCTGTCGCAATGAATCCAGACACGGCTATACACTATCGAATCACCGAACACTCTGCGAGCCATTGCAATCTCGCCTAAGGTCATCCGGCGTAATGTTCCTTCCTCTGCCTGTGCGCTCATAAACTGTCCTCCTTGTATGATTTATATCAGGGTATCCAGAGAGCAGGAAATGCGCAACTAACAGATTTTGGACAATAGAAGCCAATTAGCGGCGTGTTCGGTAGTTTAAAACATGTTGTTAGCCGCTCGCGCCAACTTGATTTCCTCTCGCTCTTCCTGCTTCTTAGCAAGCCAGGCTTTCCCCTCTGGTGTTGCCAGGAATTTACGGGCGTGAATCTTACGGTTGTTGCGCTTAGTGGCTGCTGTATTCGTGGCTTTTGACATGGTATCCCCTCCGCTGAATCTGCCAGCGTTCAACGTACAGCAGAGAGACAGTACAACGAAAGTTACAATGGTGCAGATAATAGATGATCATTACGTGCCGTGTTGGGCACATAAGAAAAGGCGGCGCATAGCGCTACCGCAGGATGTAATCCCTTCGCAGGGAGGATAAAGCCTTAGCACGTTCTCTTATCAGGTGATCGTTATACTCCGGTGATCGAAACCGTGGCAGAGCCGGATTCTTTCCCGATCCGGTTAGTCTTCCCAACATTACGCCTGTTTATTCTCTGTGACCTTTCACAAGGTGTAGCATCATTGAGCGCCGCACGAAGCGCGGAACGTATCGCTAATGGTTCAAGTGATGTGTTTAGAGAGTCCGGCAACTCTTTCAGCTTCAAGGGATGGCAAAATTTCTAATGCTGTTCGGGCTTGAGCCTGGTAACTACCCGCCAGTACGTTGTACAATCCTTGAGCCGATACAACGCAAAGGCGTTTACCAAGTGTTATCAAGGATGATAATGAAAGATACAATCCTTTAGGTTTTTGAAGATAAGTGATTGATTTTCTTAGATGGTGCCGATAATAGGAGTCGAACCTACGACCTTCGCAGACTCTAATGAATTATCTACAAAGCCTAGCTAACTGATTGATTAAACTTAGTTAATTAGACTTTTCACCAGCAACAAAAGGTATATATCAACCCTGAAACTGCCCCGACAAAATATCAGGGGTTTACATGACTTACAAGCGTGACAGATATCTGATTCTCGACCATTGCGGGGTTTACATGGTGCGAATCGTTATACCGTCCTACATGAAGCCTTACTTCAACGGTAAGCGCTACTACATGAAATCCACAGCCACCAAAGATATCAGGCAAGCAAGGCTTTTCAGGGATGCTGTAGCGGTAGAGTTCATCAAGCTAAGGGAACAGCTTAAGCCAAAACAAAACGGCTCAAAGGTTGAGCAGATAATCAATGAACTACGTGGTATCAGCAACTTTGCAAAGGAATCACCAGTGAATTACGGGGCTAATATCGAGCGCTGTCCTACACTAATACAAATACGTAACATTTATTTGCTGCAATATAGCGATAAACGCAAACTAACAACGCTATCAAAGATAACTAAAGCCGTTGAGTTAATTCTTTCTCACATTAAACAGCGTGATTCACAGCTTCAGAATATTAACAGAACGGTAGTAACCGGATGGCTTGACCAACTGAAAAAAGAGAAAGCAACTCAAACGCTACAAAACTATATAAGCGCACTGGCTCAACTATTCGATTTTGCAAAGAATCGCTATCACGATGCGCCTAAAGATAATCCTTTCAGAGGGCATAGGTTAGAGGCCAAAAACTCACATGATAGTTATGAGCCTTTCCTTATTTCTGAGTTAAGCAAGGTCTTTGAGTTACTCAATGAAGAAATGAAACAGGTAACCTTAATCGGCCTTTATTCAGGAATGAGATTGAATGAAATTTGTAGCCTCACCACTGATGATATTGTGACAGAGGAAAACGTAAGGTGTTTACGCATCTCAAAAGGCAAAACAAAGAATGCTGCCCGATTGGTTCCCATTCATCCTTCAATTAACGGACTTATTGACACGCTGATTCAAAACCATACGGATAAGTTTCTTTTCAGACATGCAGCGTTAACAGACAGGGCTGATGGTAAGCGCTCTACATGGCATACACAGCAATTCACCAGAGCAAAGAGAAAGGCTTTAGGCGAGAAGGAAACGGAGAGGAAAGTCTTTCACTCGTTGCGTGGGATGTTCATCACCGAACTTGACCGCCTCAAAGTGCCTGAAGACAGGATAGCGCTTCTTGTAGGTCACGAGAGGGGGAGCACAGAGTCTTTCAAGACTTACAGTCAAGGGGCTTCACTCAAAGAGCTTGCTCAGTACGTGGAAAAGGTCAATTTTGACCTGTAACTTGACCTTCAGCCGTCTATCCTTGTATTGGCGGCTTGATGTCCCAGCCTCAAACGTTCACAGTCAATTTGACGAAAGAATTTTACGTTGCTTTTGCAGTGGAATATCATTTACCAAACATATAATCATATATGGAGACTGAACAATGGATGATGGTTTGAAGGAGTCGGTAACTCTGGCTCTCAAAGAGAGGCTGTCCAACCCGTTATGGGGTTATATATTACTATCATGGATAGGGTTCAACTGGCAGAACATCGCAAAGTTGTTTATGAGCAAGAAAACAGTAGAAGAGCGAATAACCGACATTATATCTCAGGATTGGTTTTATGTTCATTTTCTTGTTGCACCTTTAATACTGGGCGTTTTCCTGGCTATTATATCGCCCTATTTGAAACAATGGCTTTCCGCAGCCCATAAACGCGCAGATAAAAAACAACGAGAAGACCTGAAACAAAAAATCATAGATAAATATGATGATGATATTGCTATAGCCGAAAAGAAAGTTGAGGCAAATAAAGCCCAAGAGCTTGCTGAGGAAAAGGAGCATACAAAGGTCATTCAGGAGCAAGAAAAACAGAAAAGAGAAGTTCTCGACACCAAAACAATTGAAGAAAACCTCAAGCAATTGGAAAAGAGAAAATACGAAATTGAATCCGCAATAAAAAAATTAGAAGAGCAAGGGGAAAATAGAAGGCATGAGATTGAATCCTCGATAAAAAATCTAGAAGAGCAGCGAGAGAGTGTACAGAAAGAGACTGACTTCTGGAGGAATAGAGTATTTGAGGTCATAAAATTAGTTAATGGCTTCAATAATGTTTCAGACAGCCGCTCACTGAACAGTATCAAAGATGAGCTTTCCAGCCTATTCAGTGATGAAGAGTTAGAGATTGCTGGCTATGTCGTAGAGTACCAGGAAGAGCGAAATAAAATCCTCATGGAAACCATATCAAATGCCTTATCCCTTGTTAAGGACATCCGTGAGTCGTACAACCAAGAACTTGATTATGGCGTTACCACGAATATCAGCAGACACAAAGAAATGGATTTGCTTATCAATGAGCTTTCATCGACACTGAAAATTATCAACAAAAATGTTTATATGAATAACTCAAAGAAAAACAAGAATATAATTAACAATATCAAAAACAGGGCTGTAATTTCAGGGACAACAGCCGGATGATTAAGGTTGCCGTCAGACTAGACGGCCTTTCTTTTTCATTTCCAAATATTGCATAGCTATGCATTAAAAGACCGAAATTACTGACAAATTTGAGTGTTTATTCATTTTTTAACAGTGATTAACAGATTTCTTATACCCCATGTTTTCTTCTTCAATGGCTTGCCAGCCCTGACCTTAAGCCATTTTTCTGTTCTTTGGTGATTACAGTGAACTTACTGGTAATTTACACACTGTTTCCAGTCTGGTTTAGGTATACCTCAAGAGGTACTGATTTACTGAACCAGTTCACCCCAAAAATGATTTATTGAACCATACAAAACAGACTGATATAATTGAACCATCTTAAACAGACTGCTACGGTTCACTATCATGACTTCACGTGTCTACGCTTACCTCAGAGCCTCCACCACTCAGCAAGACGCAACACGCGCCAAAGGTCAGTTGGACGAATTCGCTACAGCCAACGGTATGACTATTTCAAGCTACTTCACAGAGAATGAATCAGGTGCATCTCTACAGCGTCCTGAGTTGTTCAGATTGCTGGATATTGCGCAGAAGGGGGATGTTCTCTTAGTGGAGCAGGTAGACCGCCTGTCGCGTTTGAGCGGTGAAGACTGGAACAAGTTACGGTTACTGATTAATGAGAAAGGTGTGAGAGTGGTTGCCTTAGACCTGCCAACAAGCCACCAGCTTATTCAGTCAGGTGATGAGTTCACCAGCAGAATGCTTGAGGCGCTAAACGGGATGATGCTGGACATGTTAGCGGCCATTGCCAGAAAGGATTACACAGACCGTAAGAGAAGACAGGCTCAGGGCATTGTAAAGGCCAAATCAGACGGGAAATACAAAGGCCGTCCAGAGGACACACAGCGTAATGAGAGAATAGCCCGGCTGTTACAGGCTGGTATGTCCTACAGTGACGTAATGGAAACGGTGAATTGCTCAAGGGCAACGGTGGCAAAGGTCAGTAAGAGTCTCAAAGAGATGGCTTAATTTGACTTGTGAAGAGTCACGCCCTGCTTTGTGCGGGGCTTTCTCATTGATTTCATTGCAGATATGTCAAAAAAGTGCTTGTTAAACGCTACTTTCTCAGGTTCACCTTCTAAGCAGGTATTCATCTGCTCATCAAATCTTCCAGACCTTCACAGATATGTTCCATCCTGTATGAATATTGGACTATCAAACGACCTTACACAATTTGGGAAAAATAAGATTAATGCCATTCGATATGGATGCATAGTCTGTCATGATTCATTCATGTAGATGAAAAAAAACCAGATATTGCTTCATTACTGGATTTTCGGTCTGTTGATATGTGAAAAGGAAGAATAAACATGAACAAAGTTAAAGCTATCGTTTTCGGCGCTATGATGTCCGCTGCTATAACTGCCAATGCTGCAAACGAAACTACCACTGTCACAGGTGAAGTCGGGAAAGATATCAAACTATCCCTTGAGTCCAATCCGACTACGGGTTACGGCTGGATGATTAAAGACCTTCCTGATGGATTGATTTTCGTTTCTGGAGGATATGAGCAGTCAAAAGACTGTCCGAAAGGTGCTGTAGGGTGCGGTGGTGAAGAAGTGCTTCACTTCATTGGTGAAAAGAAAGGGGAAAGCACACTAAAACTCATTTACGGTCAGTCGTTTAACAAATCAAGCTGGCAGGAAAAAGAAGTTAAAGTTGTGATTAAGTAATCTTGCCCTCCCTCTTTGTTTTCGCAGGGAGGGATGTATCATCTACTCACAGCCTAATACCTTTGAAAAATACCGCTGCAATTGTATAGGCAGAGCCAAAAGGTTTGATGTCTGGATCCGGCTTATGCTTACCGTTATCCCTGTACCATTGTTTCTGGCATTCAACACAAGCCATGCAGCTTGAGTAATGTTCACTAGCACCATGTCTCTTGCAGATGTGAACAAAGAAACGCTGACCGCGTGCTCTGGCAATCTTTGCAGCAGCAGTTTTTCGGATGGTGAAGTCTTCTGTACCAGTCAGAAAGATGAATTGATTAGTTGGCTGAATAGCCTTATCAGGTAAATCGAAAGGTAGAACGCTCATAACACTGTTTGTCCATGTTCAAAAGTTAATCAAGTCCACTAGCAGAAATCACCAGTGAAAGAAAAACCCTTGCTGTGTAAGCGTTATGTGCTGCTGTTTCAGGGTGTAGGCAGCGATTGGAACCGATAATAAGTGATAGCTGTAGGTTGGTCACATTTGGGGTGTGAATCCTTCACCATTCATCGGTCTGTTATTTGATGATTTGCTAATCGGGTGGGCTTACTGGAATCTGTTACAAACTCAACTAAATGAGCCGTTACAGCAGGAATACCACATCGTTTCCGATGTTTCACATTCATCTCCTAATAGACTGATTATTCTATCAAAGATGATGGTTTGATGCAATTGTAATCTGAGCCGGTTTAGCACTCGCTGAGGGATTCTGATAGGTTATCTGAATAGATTACAAGGCGAAAGCAAGAAGCATGACAACGCGAAGCCATGCGAATGTTGAAAGGACTATTCCTTGATTGGTGATTCCACATCTTAACAGTAATCTTTAAGGTATTGATTAAGTATCTTTGAAGAGATAATAAGATTTTAATGGCTTTTGGCGTAAGCCATTTTCTTATTGTAGTATTCAATTAGTAATAATCAGAAAACTTTAAAGATAATCTGTAAAGGTCTTAATGCATTATATCAATCGTAAAAAATCCGTCAATAGCAAAAAGTGCTAAATATGTATTTCTGCAATCCCATCCATCCCGCCAATAATAACCATTCATCAATTACTGCAATAACAAAATACTACTGGACAAAAAAACAGTTTCGTATGATAATAATACAGTAATGCTCATTTATCAAAATCGGTCAACAGGGTCTTAGATAGATGAGAATAGCTGGAAGGTCACTTTCTCAGGTTTTATCATGGGGGGGGGCTTTCCTGTTTCAGGGGTATTAACATGAATGAAGAAATACTTTACTGTCGTAGCTGAAAAGGTACATCGGTTCTGCATGCAATATAAGAGCCTTTCCGAATTAACAGGAATTACACCTCCCTCTGATTACACCCCGCCTCGTATGATGACTAAAACCAGACGGTACGAAATCATTAAGGCTATCTGTCAGAAACTGAAACCCCTTGACAGAATTTAACAACATGTTAACATTTGTATATTGGATTGATTTCCTGACAAATTAATGGCTTTCCTGTGGCATCCTTCCTCGGAGACAGGTTAGCCAACCCCTTACACATTCCAGATTACACTACACGGGTTACGTAAAAAGACGGCCTGTGTGGTGTATTTTTGTATCTGAATTTCACGAGAGCGTTAATAATGAATAGTCCTACACAGAAACGAATTGAAATCGAATCACATTTCATCCCCAAAATTAAAGCTGCACTGGAAAATATCGAAGATGCAAAGGATATTTACAACGCAGACAGACTGAACAAAGATACTCTTATTGCTGTCAAGACTAAGCAACTAATGTCTCAGCCAGTCGAAGATTATGGATTCAGAATCCGACAGGTTACACACCCGGCGATGGTGCAGACCATTATTCAGAGCATGATGAATGAGGGTTATATTGTGTATGAGATGGGCGCTGGATTTATCAAGTTTGTACCCTTACAGCAATCACCAAAACATAACCCGCTCGCTGAGATTGAAAAGGCATGTAAGAAAGCCGCTGAGAAATTTGTTGATGCAGTAATCACTGAGAAAGTGAATAAGGTAAATAAAGCTATCCATGCTCACAATCTATTGGTGAAACAGGCTGAAGAAGCCTTATCGGGAATTAAACCGCTTGAATCCTATCTGTCTGTGATTGTCGCTGATGAGGTGGGTAATGACTAACAAAGTCACTGAGGCCGCCTACAAGGCTCAGATTGCCACTTTACAGGCTCAGTTAATGCAACGTCATACAGTGACTGCTATCGACGCTGTACAGCCTTTATGTGAAGCTATAGGTATCAATCCCGCTGATTACGTTAAGGCCACCAGCGCTATGAGTAACCAGCATAAAGCGTTCTGTGACGGGATTCTGAAAGCAGCTTCTTCAAAGGTCACCCGCTTGCAGCGTGATGCAACTGTACGAATCCTCGAAGCACAGACAAAACGAAACAAAGCCATAACAGCAGCCTCAGAAGCGATTGAAGTTGTTCAGTTGATGGGAGGGGTTTAATGCATCAACTCTTCAATGCTTATGGACAGAAAGTACGAGCAAACATAGCTCTCAACCTTCACCCTTTTTATTTGGGGAGACTGGAAAGGCTGGCAAGCCGAATCGGTGACGGGATTAAGTCAGAAGAACAGCGCCTAATACTGGCAATTGGTGAGATGCTACGAAACGTGGAGACTGAACAATGAACCTTTACGCATTCAACCCACTGAAACAAAATGATAAGCAAGAGGTGCTTACCCCCGTAGCCTTTAATTTGGTCTTATCGCTACCTGAACAGCTACTGAAAAGGCTGGATAAGGTCGGCTATGAACTGGTTAATCGATACGGTATTGCAGGGTGTAGTGATAAGCAGCGACATCACATCGCTATTGTTCATCTGCTTGAAAAATCCGCTTAGACGTTAAAAGACAATAGTAGCCATTTAGCCCCGGCTGGTGATACCAATCAACGGGAGCTTTAGCGACTTCATCATGTACGCTCAAAAGCCATCTTATCAGGACGCTCGTGTATCCATATGGAACCGTGAGCCAGCCGGAGATAGAGCCTGTATATCGTTTACAGGGACGAGAATCACCATAAGCCTGTTTATCCCTCAGTAAGGGGCATCGGGGCTGAATGCGTGACTTCTAAGCGTTTATTGGGCAATTTTGAGACATTGGAAGTCATCAGCTTCGAGTTAAGCTTGTACCTGTTCGAGCTGTACAACTACAGGCCGTTACAGTTAACATCCCAATTGCCATATCAACCATAACGGCAGTTATGAGGGATGATTTACCGATTCTTATAGATGAATAAAAGGCAGATTTTTAAGTCTAAATTATTGATTTATAAGGATTTTTAAGTGATGGTGCCGATAATAGGAGTCGAACCTACGACCTTCGCATTACGAATGCGCTGCTCTACCAACTGAGCTATATCGGCCCTGAAAGGCCGGTTACGAGCGTAACCACGGGGCAAAAGAGTAGATCTAACCGGGTGATGCGTCAATGCCCTTTTGAATCAAACGGCTATTTTTGCATCACCCGCGATTATTTACGCACGAATGGTATCATCACCAAAGCCGATCCACTTGTAGGTGGTCAGCGCTTCCAGCCCCATCGGACCGCGGGCGTGCAGCTTCTGTGTGCTCACCGCCACCTCCGCGCCCAGACCAAACTGGCCGCCATCGGTAAAGCGCGTCGAGGCATTGACGTAAACCGCAGACGAATCCACTTCATTCACAAACCGATCGGCATTGCGCAGGGTGCGCGTCAGGATCGCGTCAGAATGCTGGGTTCCGTGTTCACGAATGTGCGCAATAGCGTCATCGAGATCCGCAACTACCTTCACGTTCAGATCCAGCGACAAATACTCATCGTCGTACTGCTCCGCATTAACCGGAACGACCTTCGCCGGACCGTCTTTCAGCAGGGCGAAAGCGCTCTCGTCCGCA
The DNA here is from genome assembly GCA_907164665.1 of Colias nastes. Lineage (NCBI taxonomy): Eukaryota > Metazoa > Arthropoda > Insecta > Lepidoptera > Pieridae > Colias > Colias nastes. The sequence goes on along the minus strand of CAJQZM010039238.1, from coordinate 20,807 downwards.
TGCAGCGTGACGCCACTTTCCGCCATCTGCTTGCTCAGCGCTGGCAGGAAGGTACTGGCGATGCCCTGATGCACCAGCAGCGTTTCTACCGTATTACAGGTGCTTGGACGCTGGGTTTTAGCGTTGACGATAATCTTCAGCGCAGGTTCTACCTCCGCGGTGTCATCCACCACGATATGGCATACGCCAATACCACCGGTGATCACCGGAATGGTAGATTGCTCGCGGCACAGCTTGTGCAGGCCCGCACCGCCGCGTGGGATGAGCATGTCGATGTATTTGTCCATGCGCAGCATCTCGTTAACCAGAGCACGGTCGGGGCTTTCAATCGCCTGCACGGCACCCGCCGGTAAACCACACTCCTCCAGCGCCTGCTGGATGACGTTTACCGTCGCGGCGTTGGTGCGCCAGGTCTCTTTCCCGCCACGCAGGATCGCGGCGTTACCGGTCTTCAGGCACAGGGAGGCGACATCCACCGTCACGTTTGGACGCGCTTCGTAAATCACCCCAATGACGCCAAGCGGCACGCGACGACGTTCAAGGCGTAACCCGCTGTCGAGCACCCCACCGTCAATCACCTGCCCTACCGGGTCGGCGAGGTTGCACACCTGACGGACGTCGTCGGCAATACCTTTCAGACGCGCCGGGGTCAGCGCCAGACGGTCGAGCATCGCTTCGCTCAAGCCGTTGCGACGCGCTTCCAGCAGATCCTGCTCGTTGGCGAGCAAAATTTCCTGCGACTGAGATTCCAGATAATCAGCGATTTTTTCCAGCACGCGGTTTTTCTCGCGGCTGGAAAGGAGCGCCAGTTTATACGAGGCGGCTTTCGCGGCTGCGCCCATTTGTTCCAGCATGTTCTTGCTCCTTAACGAATAATCATGTCGTCACGATGAACGGCAACCGGGCCATATTCATAGCCCAGGATGGCGTCGATCTGCTGGGAATGGTGACCAGCAATCCGACGCAGCGCGTCGCTGTTATAACGACTTACGCCATGAGCGATGTCGCGACCTTCAAGGTTACGGATTCGGATCACTTCACCACGCGAGAAGTTGCCTGTCACGCTTTTAATTCCTTTTGGAAGTAACGAGCTTCCTCTTTCCAGAATAGCGGCGGTCGCGCCTTCATCCACGGTCAGTTCGCCAGCCGGGGGCGCGCCAAAGATCCAGCGTTTGCGGTTTTCCAGCGGGGACGCCTGGGCGTGGAAGCGAGTGCCTACAGAGATGCCTTCCATCACATCACCTATCACGCCCGGACGGCTGCCCGCGGCGATGATGGTGTCGATGCCGGCCCGGCACGCCACGTCCGCGGCCTGGAGCTTGGTGCCCATACCGCCGGTCCCCAGACCAGAAACGCTGTCACCCGCGATGGCGCGCAGCGCATCGTCAATGCCGTGAACGTCTTTGATCAGTTCAGCCTGTGGATTAGAGCGCGGATCAGCGGTAAACAGCCCCTGCTGATCGGTCAGAAGCAGCAGCTTATCGGCCCCTGCCAGGATCGCCGCCAGCGCAGAGAGGTTATCGTTGTCGCCCACTTTGATTTCAGCGGTGGCAACAGCGTCGTTTTCGTTAATGACCGGAACGATATGGTTATCCAGCAGCGCGCGCAGCGTATCGCGGGCATTCAGGAAACGTTCTCTGTCTTCCATATCCGCACGCGTCAGCAGCATCTGCCCGACGTGAATGCCGTAGATGGAGAACAGTTGTTCCCAGAGCTGTATGAGTCGGCTTTGTCCCACGGCGGCCAGCAGCTGTTTGGAAGCGATCGTCGCGGGGAGTTCGGGGTAGCCCAGGTGTTCACGCCCGGCGGCAATCGCCCCGGATGTCACAATTACAATACGATGCCCTGCGGCATGCAACTGAGCGCACTGACGTACAAGCTCAACGATATGGGCACGATTCAGGCGGCGCGATCCGCCTGTTAACACACTGGTACCGAGTTTTACCACCAGCGTCTGGCTGTCACTCATGATTCTCTGCCGTTCAACAATAAGGGAAAATGATGTCAGTCAGACGTTTTAACAGGTGTCAGCCCCGTTGCCAACTGCCTTAGCGCATGACCCGTCACTTTGTTGCGCGGGATCAGGAAGCGTAGCGGCAGATTTTGACAATTTTATTACCGAAAAATTAAAACATACTTTTTTAGACATATTCTTACTTTGTCATAAAACTTTCACCCACGAACGATAAAACCCTTCCTGTTTTTCACGGGGTAATAAGCCGAATCTTATTACTCAGCGAATATTAGCGCGTTTTTATAAAATCAGGATTGAAAATGAAAAAGAGCACTCTGGCATTAGTGGTAATGGGCGTAGTTGCTTCCGCATCTGTTCAGGCAGCAGAAGTTTATAATAAAAACGGGAATAAACTGGACGTGTACGGCAAAGTAAAAGCAATGCACTACATCAGTGATGATGACGCTAAGGATGGTGACCAGACTTATGTTCGTTTCGGCTTTAAGGGTGAAACGCAGATTAACGATCAGCTGACGGGCTACGGACGTTGGGAAGCTGAGTTCGCGGGTAACAAAGCTGAAAGCGACTCTTCTCAAAAAACACGTCTGGCATTTGCCGGGCTGAAACTGAAAGACTTCGGCTCACTGGATTATGGCCGTAACCTGGGCGCGCTGTATGACGTCGCCGCATACACCGATATGTTCCCGGAGTTCGGCGGTGACGGCCTGGCACAGACCGATAACTTCATGACGAAACGCGCCTCCGGTCTGGCCACATACCGTAATACCGATTTCTTTGGCCTGGTTGACGGCCTGAATATGACCCTGCAATACCAGGGCAAAAATGAAAACCGCGACGTGAAGAAGCAAAACGGTGACGGCTTCGGTACCTCCCTGAGCTATGACTTCGGCGGCAGCGATTTTTCTGTGATTGGTGCGTATGCCAGCTCCGACCGCACCAACGAGCAAAACCTTCAGGCACGCGGCGAAGGTAAAAAAGCAGAAGGCTGGGCAACCGGTTTGAAATATGATGCCAATGATATTTATCTGGCCACTATCTATTCCGAAACCCGCAATATGGCCCCTATTTCCGGTGGCTTTGCAAATAAAGCGCAAAACTTCGAAGTGGTCGCGCAATATCAGTTTGACTTTGGTCTGCGTCCATCTCTGGGTTACGTGCAGTCTAAAGGCAAAGATATCGAAGGTATCGGCGATGAAGATATCGTGAAATACATCGACGTAGGTGCGACATATTATTTCAACAAAAATATGTCTGCGTTTGTTGATTATAAGATCAATCAGATTGATGACGATAATAAACTGGGCGTAAGCAGCGATGATATCGTTGCGCTGGGCATGACCTACCAGTTCTGATGTTGTGGTAATAAAAAAACCGGCGCTGAGCCGGTTTTTTTGTGCCCGGTGACGCTGTGCTTACCGGGCGTACGGGATAGTACATTTTTCAGACCGGGTTAGGCGTAGCCGCCACCCGGGGCTGGGACATCATCAGGCTCTCAGTTTCACCGCTTCGCTGGAAAAATCGTCCGCAGGCTCCAGCTTCAGATCCAATGTTGCCAGCAGGTCGCGAGCTCTGCCGTGAAATTCTTTTAGCGTATGCTCCAGGCGATCGATCACTTCCTGATCTTTGATGCTCGTCGCCTGCCAGTGCCCGTCTTTATTAAACAGGCCAAACTGATAGGTATAGGTAAAACGGTTTTCCTGTGCTTCCATTTCCATCCACCAGCCCCAGAACTCACGTTTTTCGGGTGCAGGCTTCACGTTGACGCAAACAGCCAGGCAGTCGAAAAAAAAGCGATTCTCTTCACACTGCTCTTCTCGAATATACGGGCCAAGAGCCATGAACTTCTTAATCAGTCTACTTTTCGGGTGTCCACTCGGTAACGTCATTGCGATCTCCTTTTGTGAAGCACTGTTTTACCAAACCAACGAAATTTAGCAAACTATTAACACAATCTCTGCGTGATCCAGCGTGTGATCTCTTTCAGCGCTTTGTCAAAATTCTGGTACACCGGGCTGAAGGGCACCTCCAGCAATTTACCATCAGAAGATGACGAGGTGATTAAGCGTGACTCCTCTTCCGGGCTAAACGGATCGTTCTTCCAGAAACCGGACATCATCGGGGTTGGGCAGCGGCGGCCGAGTAAGCCCTGCGTTTTTAATGAATAACGATTAAGTTCAATGCGCAACGCTTCGTCTGAAGCATCATGCATGCCAAGTCGGCTCGCCAGTACGTCCAGATACATCTCAGGAACGCTACCCTGACGCGCAGGATCGCTTAACAGAGCATGCACCACCGGACCAAGACAGGCGACGGCCTTCAGGCGTGAAGATTCAAGGTAGGCAAGCCGTACCGCGACGTTAGCGCCGAAGCGGAAGCCAAACGCGCCAACCCGGGTGTGATCAACCCAGGGGATATTCTCCAGCGCTTTTAATGCATGCTGGTGCAGCAGGCTGGAGTCTTGCGTAAGTTTCCATTTGGATGAAAAACCAATGGAAGGCATATCAAGCGTCAGCATGGCGATTCCGTTTGGGGCAAAGTAGCGCTCATACAGGCTGTAATAGTCAATTTGTAACGAGTCCAGTCCACCGCACATCAGAACCGTCGGGAACGGCCCTTCCCCCTCCGGCATATGCAGGAATCCGGTCACCGGGCTGCCGCCGGGAATGGCGAACTCAATTTCACGCATCCGGCCAGGCAACCGCTGCGCAGCCTCTTCATAAGCCCGGTTTGCCAGCGCCTGCGCCTGCTCTGCCAGTTCGTCGCCTTTAAGATGCGGATATGCAGCGATGCTGTAAAGGTTTGCCGCATGCAGCCAGTGCTTGCCGCTGAGAGTGGCATCTTCTTCCTGGCTCGCTTTTTGCTGCCAGAGCATGGCCTGCTTTGACCATTCGTAGATCCAGTTTCCACCACGGTAGCCCACCACCGTATCGTAGAGATCGCTGTCGGTACGCTCGGACTCGATCATCACGATACGCGCCTGCACGTCGAGGATTTCACGCGGATCGATGCCGCGCCAGATCCACATCAGGCGGTTAATCATTCGATACCAGTGGGGCACGTTTTTACCGTCTAACGCTGACTGAACGGCAGGCATTGTCCCCGGATTAAACCGACGCACCAGCGTCGACGTTTCAGGGTGCTTGAAACGGGGCTTGAAAAGAGTTTCGGTGAGATTCGCCTGCGTCATTGCGTTGCCTCCATGGATACGTCATATGAAGACCATTGTAACGCGTGGCAGGGTAAAAAGAACAACGCCCGGCATAACCGGGCGTGTAAAGTTACGTACTGAAATTAACGGCCAGAGATAGGCGGTACGAAGACCACGCCCATATCCCATGGCTGTTCAATCCAGGTATCCTGCGGGATATCAATGACGTAATCATCAACCAGTGGGCGACCCGCTGGTTTCGCGAAGATAGTGACGAAGTGCGCTTTTGGATACATTTCGCGGATAGCCACCGCAGTACCGCCGGTATCCACCAGATCGTCGATAACGATAAAGCCTTCACCGTCGCCTTCCGCGCGTTTCAGCACTTTCAGTTCGCGCTGGTTGTCGTGATCGTAGCTGGAGATACATACGGTATCGACATGACGAATACCCAGCTCACGTGCCAGCAGCGCCCCCGGTACCAGACCGCCACGGCTGACGGCAATAATGCCTTTCCACTGTTCGGAAGGCATCAGACGCGCAGCCAGTTTGCGTGCGTGAATCTGCAACATGTCCCAGGTGACGACGTATTTTTCGCTCATGTGAAGTGTCCCAGCCTGTTTATATACGGCTTAAAAAAAATGAGGGTGAACCAGGTTGCGCGAGATTATAGAGATCTGACGCACTAAAAACCAGTGTTACGCGCCATGAGCCTGAGTTTTTACATGCTTAATGCTACCAGCCACGGGAGAAAGTGGTATTCTCAGTTGCATCTCGCAAGCCTGACTTGTGGTAACGATTAACCTGCTAACCCTGTGACCTGCAACATTGTTTTGCAGCGCAACGACAAGGAGACCTATCGTGTCTGAACTGTCTCAATTATCTCCACAGCCGCTGTGGGATATTTTTGCCAAAATCTGCTCCATTCCGCACCCTTCCTATCACGAAGAACAGCTTGCCGAACATATTATGGGCTGGGCAAAGGAAAAAGGTCTGCACGCTGAACGCGACCAGGTTGGCAATATTCTTATCCGCAAACCTGCCACCGCAGGTATGGAAAACCGTAAGCCAGTGGTATTGCAGGCGCACCTGGACATGGTTCCGCAGAAAAACAACGACACCGTTCACGACTTCACAAAAGACCCGATTCAGCCGTACATCGACGGCGAGTGGGTGAAGGCGCGGGGCACGACCCTGGGCGCAGATAACGGCATTGGTATGGCTTCCGCGCTGGCCGTGCTGGCTGACGACAGCGTTGAACACGGTCCGCTGGAAGTGCTGCTGACCATGACTGAAGAAGCGGGCATGGATGGCGCGTTCGGTCTCCAGGCAAACTGGCTGCAAGCGGACATTCTGATCAACACCGACTCCGAAGAAGAAGGTGAGATCTACATGGGCTGCGCGGGCGGGATCGATTTCATCTCTACCCTGCCGCTGTCCCGCGAAGCGATCCCTGCCGGATTCGAGACCTTTAAGCTGACGCTGAAAGGGCTGAAAGGCGGTCACTCCGGCGGGGATATTCACCTGGGCCTGGGCAACGCCAACAAACTGCTGGCGCGTTTCCTGGCGGGCCATGCCGCTGAACTGGATCTGCGTCTGGTGGACTTCAACGGCGGTACTCTGCGTAACGCGATCCCTCGCGAAGCCTTCGCTACCTTGGCAGTGCCTGCGTCGAAAGCGGACGAACTGAAAAAACTCTCCAGCGTGTATCTGGAGATCCTGAAAAACGAACTGTCTGCAAAAGAGAAAAACCTGACGGTGGTGCTGGAGTCCGTTACGACGGATAAAGCCGCGCTGACCGCACAGTCTCGTGACACGTTCGTCCAGCTGCTGAACGCAACGCCAAACGGCGTTATTCGCAACTCTGACGTGGCGAAAGGCGTGGTGGAAACCTCCCTGAACGTGGGCGTGGTGACCATGGGTGACGACAGCGCAGAGATCATCTGCCTGATCCGTTCCCTGATCGACAGCGGTAAAGAGTACGTTGTGAGCATGCTGGAATCTCTGGGTACCCTGGCGGGCGCGAAAACGTCTGCAAAAGGCAGCTACCCGGGCTGGCAGCCGGATGCAAGTTCTCCGGTCATGGCACTGGTGCGTGAAACTTATCAGCGACTGTTCAACAGCACCCCGAACATTCAGGTTATTCACGCGGGTCTGGAGTGTGGTCTGTTCAAGAAACCGTATCCGGATATGGACATGGTCTCCATTGGGCCGACCATCACCGGGCCACACTCCCCGGATGAGCAGGTTCATATTGAAAGCGTCGGTCACTACTGGACGCTGCTGACTGAGCTGCTGAAAGCAATCCCTGCGAAGTAATTCGCCGTCTGTTGCCCGGTGGCGCTACGCTTACCGGGCCTACAATTAGCGTAATCTACAGTCCCAACACCAGCTGACGCTCCAGCTGCGGATCCAACAAGGTGACGTGCAGCCCCACCAGCCTCACCCCTCGCCCGCCCCGCCGTTCTTCCCATGCCTTTTTTGCCGTCGCGATAAGATCCTCTTTGTTGAGGCGTGGCCAGACGTGTTCCTGCGTCGTCTGCTGAAAATCGTTAAATTTCAGTTTGATGCCCTGCCGGGCAATAAGCAGATCAGGTTTGACCTTCAGTAAGCGTCGTTCAAGTTCAGGATAGAGTTGTTCCGTAATAATGGTTTCACATTCGGTCCAGCCATGGATATCTTCGCTCAGCGTGCGTTCAACGCCGACCGATTTACGCAGCCGTTCGTTGTTCACATCCCGGTCATCAATGCCCTGACTGCGTTCCCACAGTACGCGGCCAAACTTGCCAAAACGCTTAAGCAGCAGCGCCAGATCGCTGCGCTGAACGTCTTCGCAGGTGCGTAGCCCCATACTTTCCAGCTTCGCGGCGGAGACTTTGCCCACTCCGGGGATTTTGCTGAGCGGCAGCGTCTTTAAAAACGCCGGAACCTCTTCCGGAGTGATGACGTACTGGCCGTTGGGCTTATTTAAATCGGAGGTGATTTTGGCGAGAAATTTGACCGGCGCGACGCCTGCCGATGCCGTCAGGTTCAGCTCGTTAAAAATAGTCTGGCGGATCTCCTGCGCCATGAGGGTGGCGGAGCCGTGGCAGTGCACGCTGTGGGTGACATCCAGATAGGCTTCATCCAGCGATAACGGTTCAATCAGTGAGGTGTAGCGGGAGAAGATCTCCCGAATGTGGCTCGATGCTTCTTTATAGGCATCAAAACGTCCGGGCAAAAGAGTGAGATGCGGGCACAGTTTCAGCGCCATCGCTGTCGGCATGGCGCTGCGCACGCCGTATTTGCGAGCAGGATAGTTGGCGGTGCTGATGACACCGCGCTGTACCCGGCTGCCGCCAATGGCAATGGGAATATCCCGCAGCGCCGGGTTGTCACGCATCTCCACTGCGGCAAAAAAGCAGTCCATATCGACATGGATTATTTTGCGCATAGTAAGCCCTCACTCGTTACTGGATAAGTATACAGTAAACAAATGAGGGTTGAGAAGTGTGCATGGGAATTGTCGGGTGGCGGCGTTGCCTTACCCGACCAGGAAGACTAAATAATGCGTTGCTGCTCGCGAGCCATCCGCTTTTTCCGCGCATCGCACGGTTCCGGACAATCGCACACTTTTTCCATTCCGATGGAAGAGATGCCTCCGCAACTGCCCTGAATGCTTTTACGCTTGATGATCCAGCCTAAGGACATGCCGAAGATCACCAGCACAAACACTGCAAAGGTCGCCAGAAAGGTCAGCATAATCAGCCTCCGAAATCATCGAGCATGATGTTCTCATCTTCCACGCCAAGATCTTTTAGCATCTTAATCACGGCCGCGTTCATCATTGGTGGACCACACATATAGAACTCGCAGTCTTCCGGTGCCGGGTGCTGTTTGAGGTAATTTTCATACAGCACGTTGTGGATGAAGCCCGTATAGCCTGTCCAGTTATCTTCCGGCTGCGGATCGGATAACGCCACATGGAAGGTAAAGTTAGGGTTATCACGTGCCAGTTGTTCAAACTCATCGTCATAGAACATTTCGCGCAGTGAACGCGCTCCGTACCAGAAGCTGATCTTGCGCTTGCTGCCAAGTCGTTTGAGCTGGTCAAAGATATGCGAACGCATCGGCGCCATACCCGCTCCGCCGCCGATAAAGACCATCTCCGCGTCAGTATCTTTGGCAAAGAATTCGCCGAACGGGCCGGAAATCGTCACTTTGTCGCCAGGCTTGAGGGACCAGATATAGGATGACATGACGCCAGGGGGGGCATCAGGCACATTCGGTGGCGGCGTGGCGATACGCACGTTGAGCATAATAATGCCCTTCTCTTCCGGGTAGTTAGCCATGGAATAGGCGCGGAGCGCGGGCTCTTTTACCCCGGAAACAAAGCGGAAGAGGTTAAATTTATCCCAGTCGGCCCGGTACTCTTCGGGCACGTCGAAGTCAGCATACGCGACGGTGTGTGCCGGACATTCAATCTGGATATACCCACCCGCACGGAACGGGACGCTCTCCCCTTCAGGGACACGCAGCTTGAGCTCTTTAATGAACGTGGCTTTGTTATCGTTAGAGATAACTTCGCACTCCCATTTTTTCACGCCGAAGATCTCCTCCGGCAGCTCAATCTTCATGTTCTGGCGCACAGCGACCTGGCACGCCAGACGGCATCCCTCTTTCGCTTCACGCTTCGTAATATGCGACAGTTCCGTTGGCAGAATATCACCGCCGCCCTCTTTCACCGTCACACGGCACTGGCCACAGGAGCCACCGCCGCCACAGGCAGACGAGACAAAAATCCCGTTGCCGGAGAGCGTGTTAAGCAGCTTATCCCCTGCCGGGGTACGGATCTGATTCTGCGGATCGTCATTGATATCAATGATCACATCCCCGGAATTGACCAGCTTCGCACGCGCCGCCAGGATCAGCCCTGACAGCACCAGTACTATCAGCGTGAACATCACCACGCCAAGAATAATTTCCATTTGTTAGCCCTTATAGCTGCACACCGGAGAAGGACATAAAGCCCAACGCCATCAGGCCGGTGGTGATAAAGGTGATCCCTAAGCCACGAAGCCCCGCAGGTACGTTGGCATATTTCATTTTTTCACGGATCCCCGCCATGGTAACAATCGCCAGCATCCAGCCGATACCGGAACCGAAGCCATACACAACCGATTCACTGAAGTTGTAATCACGCTGAACCATAAAGGAAACACCGCCAAAAATGGCGCAGTTCACGGCGATCAGCGGCAGGAAGATCCCCAGCGCGTTGTACAGCGACGGGAAGTATTTATCGAGGATCATCTCCAGGATCTGAACAAGCGCCGCAATCACTCCGATAAAGGTGATGAAGTTCAGGAAGCTAAGATCAACCCCCTCCACCAGCGCGCCATCGCGCAGCACGAAGTTGAATACCAGGTTGTTAATCGGAACGGAAAGCCCCAGCACAACGGTAACTGCCACGCCCAGACCAAATGCCGTCGATACCTTTTTAGAAACGGCAAGGAACGTACACATGCCCAGGAAGAAAGCGAGCGCCATGTTTTCAACGAACACCGCGCGCACAAATAAACTCAGGTAATGAGCCATTGTCGGTTACTCCTTTTCCTGCTGTTCAGGCTTCAACGTACGAATCAGCCAGATCAGCAAACCGATAATGAAAAATGCGCTTGGGGCCAGCAGGAACAGGCCGTTCGGCAGATACCAGCCGCCGTTCTGTACCGTATCCAGCACCGGAATGCCAAACAGCTTGCCGCTGCCAATAAGTTCGCGCAGGAAACCAACCGTCAACAGGATTACGCCGTAACCCAGGCCGTTGCCGATACCGTCCATAAAGCTCGCCAGCGGCGGCATTTTCATCGCATAGGCTTCAGCACGCCCCATCACGATACAGTTGGTGATAATCAGGCCGACAAACACCGAAAGCTGCTTCGAGGTTTCATAGGCGAAGGCGCGCAGGAGCTGATCGACCACGATCACCAGCGAGGCGATGATCGCCATCTGCACGATGATCCTTACGCTGTTGGGTATGTGGTGGCGGATCATTGAGATAAACATGCTGGAAAAAGCTGTCACCAGCGTTACCGCCAGCGTCATGACCACCGCCGTTTCCAGCTTGGTGGTGACCGCCAGCGCCGAGCACACCCCCAGCACCTGAAGCGTTATCGGGTTATTGGCTAACAGCGGGCCAATCAGCACCTTTTTAACTTCTTTCAGTTCACCCGTATCAGCCATTATTCAGCGCTCCTTCACGTACATTCTTCAGGAAGGGACCAAAGCCCAGTTCACCCATCCAGAAATCAAAGCTGTGCTGCACACCGTTAGAGGTGAGCGTGGCGCCGGAAAGGCCATCAACGGCAAATTCATCGCCGGGACGCGCGCCCCCTTTTACCACCTTCAGCGCAGGCTGGCCGTTGTCGTCGAGCACTTTTTTACCAACAAACTGTGCCCGCCAGTTAGGGTTCTCAACTTCGCCCCCCAGCCCCGGCGTTTCGCCCTGATCGTAATAAGTAATGCCTTTAACCGTACGGCCGTCGGTATCCAGCGCCACAAAGGCGTACATCATTGACCATAAACCGTTGCCATAGATGGGCAACACGATTTTCTGAATGCGTTTTTGCTCGTCACGGACGAGGTAAATCTCCGCGACATTGCTGCGGCGCTTAATGCCTGCCGGATCCTGCGAGGCGTCAAGCGTGGTGCTCATTTGCGGATCTTTTAGCGCCAGCGCCTGGTTGTATTTCGCCGGGTCTTTATCCATTAACTCCCCGGTTTTTAAATCCACCAGCCGTGCGGTAATACGTTCGGCAAACACCGCTGCGACGTCATCCTTCGTCATGCCTTCCTGCATCAGCCCGGCAACGGCCAGGATGTTACGCTGTTTATCCAGCGCACGTTGCTCCTGCTGTAGCGGTTTCAACCCTACGGCAGAACCGGCCACGACAATGGAACAAACCAGACACAGTACCAGCACCACCAGCAGCGTTTTGCTGATGCTGTCGTTATTTTTGATCTCAGCCACGCGCCTTCCTCCGCTTAATGTTGGCGCGCACGACCAGGTAGTCGAACAGCGGCGCAAACAGATTGGCAAACAGAATGGCCAACATCATCCCTTCCGGATAAGCCGGGTTGACCACGCGAATCAGTACACACATCACCCCAATGAGCGCGCCGTAACACCATTTACCTCTGTCGGTAAACGAAGCCGAGACCGGATCGGTGGCCATGAACATCATGCCAAACGCAAAGCCTCCCAGCACAAGGTGCCAGTACCACGGCATGGAGAACATCGGGTTTGTGTCTGAACCAATGAAGTTGAAAAGCGTGGCGGTGAGTACCATCCCGAGCATGACGCCAGCGACAATGCGCCAGGACGCCACGCGGCCAAAGAGGATGATGGCCCCGCCGATCAAAATCATCAGGGTAGACACTTCACCGATGGAGCCTGGAATATTGCCGATAAACGCATCAAACCAGGTGACAGGCTGTCCGGTTGCATTATTGACCAGCGTTTCGCCGCCGCCAGCCGCCCACTGTGAAAGTGGCGTCGCGCCGGAGAATCCGTCTGCTGCCGTCCACACCAGGTCGCCCGAGATTTGCGCCGGATAAGCAAAGAACAGGAACGCGCGTCCTGCCAGCGCCGGGTTGAGGAAGTTGCGTCCGGTCCCGCCGAAGATCTCCTTGGCAATCACCACGCCAAAGCTGATCCCCATCGCCGCCTGCCAGAGCGGCAGCGTTGGCGGAACAATCAGCGCAAACAGAATAGAGGTAACAAAGAAGCCCTCGTTGATCTCATGTTTGCGAATAATGGCGAACAGCACCTCCCAGAAACCGCCCACGATAAAGACAGTCATATAGATGGGGAGGAAGAAGACAGCGCCCAGCGTCATCATGCTGATCCAGCCGGCATCTGCCGCAAAGCTCACCCCCAGCGACTGTGCCAGACGATAGTGCCAGTCAGACTGAATCACCTGCGCCAGCTGCTCTGCATCATACATATGGTGCAGCGCCGGAATAGTTTGCAACCCAACGTTATACATTCCCCAGAACATGGCCGGGAAGACCGCAAACCAAACCAGAATCATCATTCGCTTGAGGTCGATGGCGTCGCGAACGTGCGCCGCGCCTTTCGTTACCAGACCCGGCGTGTAGAAAATGGTCGTTGTCGCTTCATACAGCGGGTAGTACTTTTTGAGCTTCCCTTCGGTAAAGTGCGGCTCAATTTTTTCAAAGAGGTGTTTTAAGCCCATGTTTATCCTTCCTGCTCAATGCGGGTTAACACCTCGCGCAATACGGGTCCATATTCGTATTTACCTGGACACACATAGGTACACAGCGCCAGATCTTCTTCGTCCAGCTCCAGACAGCCCAGCGCCTGGGCACCGTCGGTATCACCGGCCAGGAGATCCCGCAGCAGCACGGTGGGCAGAATATCCAGCGGCATCACGCGTTCGTAGTTGCCAATCGGAACCATGGCGCGCTCACCGCCGTTGGTGCTGGTGGAGAAGTTAAACAGCTTATGACGCAGGAAGTGGCCGAGCGTGGTGCGGGTTACCGAGTATTTTTCTGCGCCAGGCAGTACCCAGCCGAACAGCTCTTTCTCGCGTCCTTCAAGCACAACACTCACCTGAAGATGGAAACGACCCAGCCAGGCCATCGGGCCTGTCGCGTGCCTGCCGCTCAGCACCGAACCGGAAATAATACGGTTTTCACCCTCTTTCGTTTCGCCAGCCAACAGCGCCGTCAGGTCTGCCCCAAGCAGCGTGCGAACCAGACGCGGTTGGGTTGCCTGAGGGCCGCCGATGGCAATAATGCGTTCTGCGCACAGCTCACCCGTGGTGAACAGCTTACCGATAGCGATCACGTCCTGATAATTAAGATGCCAGACCTGTTTCGTCAGGCTTACCGGCTCCAGGAAATGAATATGCGTTCCCACCAGCCCCGCCGGATGCGGGCCGGCAAATTCATTAAAGGCCACCTGCCCTTGCGGATGACCGCCCAGCTTACCGCCGCTGGCCTGGCAGACATGCACTTTGCCCGGCGTCAGGCGTGTTAACACGGTGAGGCCGGCATCGAAAGCTTTTCGTTCCGCCAGGATAAGAGGCTGCGGATCTGCGCTGAGCGGGTTGGTGTCGATGGCCGTAACGAAGATAGCGGCCGGCACAGTGCCTGGCACGGGCGTTTTGCTATAGGGCCGCGTGCGAAGCGCCGTCCACAGTCCCGACTCCAGCAGTTGCGTCTGCACCACGTCGTGGCTGAGGGTGGCGAGATCGGCGGCGTCAAAACGCGCAAATTCGCGTTTCTCATCACCTTCAATTTGAATAACAACCGATTGCAGGACGCGACGCTCACCACGATGGATGGCAACAACGGTGCCGCTGGCTGGGGCTGTAAACATAACGCCAGGATTTTTTTTATCCTCGAAGAGTGCCTGACCTTTTATTACGCGATCGCCTTCCTGTACCAGCATCGCAGGACGCATGCCCACGTAATCATCACCTACAATGGCGACATGATGAATACTGGCGCCGGTGGTAACGTGCTGTTCAGGCACGCCAGAGATTGGCAGATCGAGTCCTTTTCTGATTCTAAACATGTGGTTAGCAGGTATCCATGAACAACAATCCAGAGAGGCCGGAGTGTACCATTTTAGGCCCTGCCAGGGGCAGCAAATCCGCCGTCTGGCGCGCCGAAATGCGAGCTATTGCGCAAAGTTCCTGGAGTCAGGACAATGTGAATGGGTTATAAAGTAAAACTAATTTGTAAACGCAAAGGTTGGCTCTTGCGAAAATCTCCATCGGTGCTAATGTGAGCGCTCCTGTCCAGATTAGTCTGATTTCGGGTGTCTTTTGCCGTTCTGGCAAGTTGGTCATTGTTTTATCAAGGAACCAGTAGTATGCGTAAAATCGCATTGTTCATTGCGATGCTTCTGATACCGTGCATGTCGTTTGCCGGGCTGCTTGGCAGTAATAGTTCAACGACGCCGATCAGTAAAGAGTATAAACAGCAGTTGATGGGATCCCCGGTTTATATTCAAATCTTCAAGGAAGAGCGCACACTCGATCTGTTTGTCAAAATGGGCGAGACGTATCAGCTGCTCGATAGCTACAAAATCTGTAACTATTCTGGCGGGCTGGGGCCGAAACAGCGGCAGGGTGACTTCAAAAGTCCGGAAGGGTTTTACAACGTTCAGCGTAACCAGCTAAAACCGGACAGCCGCTTCTATAAAGCGATTAACATCGGTTTCCCCAATGCCTTCGACCGTGCGCACGGTTACGAAGGGAAATACCTGATGATCCACGGCGCCTGCGTGTCTGTCGGCTGTTATGCGATGACGGATTCCGGCATTGATGAAATCTTCCAGTTTGTCACGGGCGCACTGGTCTTCGGTCAGCCGAATGTTCAGGTCAGCATCTATCCGTTCCGTATGACGGATGCGAACATGGCACGCCATAAGTACTCTGTTTACACAGATTTCTGGAAACAGCTAAAACCGGGCTATGACTACTTCGAGCAGACCCATAAGCCGCCGGTGGTGTCCATCGTCAATGGCCGTTACGTGGTGAGTAAACCGCTCAGCCATGAAGTGGTTCAGCCGCAGCTGGCGTCAAATTACGCGGTCCCCGAGACAAAATAGCGCCCACTCGCCTGGCATGATCTTTTGCCAGGTTTCGTTGCCCGTCAGTGGCTGCGTTGCAATGACAGTGACCACATCGTTCGGTGTGGTCTCCTTCTGAAAATCAATTTCCACATCCTGATCGAGCAGCGTGGCGACGCCAAACGGCGCACGTCGGGTGATCCAGAACAGATTTGTCGAGCAGAACGCCATCACGTAGCGCCCGTCAGACAGCAGCATATTAAAGACGCCCTTCTCGCGTAACTCAGACGCCAGTGACGCTATGTACTTAAAAACGGCGGTCATGTTGCCGGGCGTACGGGGATAGCGCTCTGTCAGCTTGTGCAGCAGCCAGCAAAATGCTTTTTCGCTGTCCGTTTCGCCCACCGGACGGAAGTTGCCCGTTTCCAGTGATTTATAGCCCGAGAGCTGCCCGTTGTGCGCATAGGTCCAGTTACGGCCCCACAGTTCACGGGTAAACGGATGGGTATTTTCCAGCGCCACTTCGCCGCGATTGGCCTGGCGGATATGGGCGATCACCGAACAGGATTTAATAGGATAGTCCTGCACCAGTCTGGCAATGGGGGAGTTAAAGCTGGGCTGTGGATCTTTAAACGTGCGGCATCCTTTGCCTTCGTAGAAGGTAATGCCCCAGCCGTCTTTATGCGGCCCGGTTCCTCCACCGCGCTGAACCAGCCCGGTAAAACTAAAGCAGATATCGGTTGGCACATTGGCGCTCATCCCGAGCAGTTCGCACATAGATCACCTCCACAACAGCGGGGGACACCGGCGCCCCCCAGCGAAGTCTTACTTAACCATCTCTTTTTCGATCAATTGGATCAGGATGTGGATCACTTTGATGTGAATTTCCTGAACGCGATCGGCATAACCGAAGTGTGGAACGCGGATTTCAATGTCCGCTGTACCGTCCATCTTACCGCCATCTTTCCCGGTCAGGGTGATCACTTTCATGCCCTTCTCACGCGCGGCGGCGATCGCTTTGATCACGTTAGCGGAGTTACCGGACGTGGAGATACCGAGAAGCACATCGCCTTCACGGCCTACGGCTTCAACGTAGCGGGAAAAGATGTGGTCGTAACCAAAGTCGTTGCCTACACAGGAGATGTGGCTCACGTCGGAAATCGCAATCGCCGGGTAGCCCGGACGGTTTTCGCGATAGCGTCCGGTCAGCTCCTCGGCGAAGTGCATGGCGTCACAGTGGGAACCGCCGTTACCGCAGGAGAGCACTTTACCGCCGGCTTTGAAGCTGTCGGCAAGCAGGACCGCCGCGCGCTGAATAGCGTGAATATTGGCATCATCTTTCAGAAAGTTCGCCAGCGTTTCCGCCGCTTCGTTCAGTTCGTTACGAATAAGATCCTGGTACATGAGGATAATCCTTCAGTATTGATGAAATAACACAGTGGAGTGTACCGGATAGCAGTAAAAGCGAGAAGCTAAAGCCATGCGAATCGTCCGGCGTTTTGATTTTTTGTGCCGGCTAAAACGCGAACAATGTGAACCAGGTTGTAATTATTTTGTAAACACATTGCTAAAGGAAATGACATCAACTACAACCATATCATCACAAGTGGTCAGACCTCCTACAAGCAAGGGAGCTTTTCTTTATGATGATTTTGAGCATTCTCGCAACCGTTGTACTGCTCGGTGTGTTGTTCTATCACCGTGTCAGTTTATTCCTGAGTAGCCTGATTCTTCTGGCCTGGACGGCTGCACTTGGCGTCGCTGGCCTGTGGAATATCTGGGTTCTTGTTCCCCTGGCCATCATTTTACTACCGTTTAACCTGACGCCGATGCGTAAGTCGATGATCTCTGTGCCGGTGTTCAGGGGATTCCGTAAAGTGATGCCGCCGATGTCGCGTACAGAGAAAGAAGCGATTGACGCCGGTACGACCTGGTGGGAAGGCGATCTGTTCCAGGGCAACCCGGACTGGAAAAAGCTTCACAACTATCCACAGCCGCGTCTGACCGCCGAAGAACAGGCCTTTATTGATGGTCCGGTAGAAGAAGCGTGCCGCATGGCAAACGACTTTGCCATCACTCACGAAATGGCCGACCTGCCGCCTGAGCTGTGGGCATACCTGAAAGAGCATCGCTTCTTCGCGATGATCATTAAGAAAGAGTATGGCGGTCTGGAATTCTCCGCTTACGCTCAGGCTCGCGTGCTGCAAAAACTGGCGGGTGTCTCCGGGATCCTGGCGATTACCGTTGGCGTGCCAAACTCCTTAGGCCCGGGCGAGCTGTTACAGCATTACGGTACAGAAGAGCAGAAAGATCACTACCTGCCGCGTCTGGCGCGTGGCCAGGAAATTCCGTGCTTCGCGCTGACCAGCCCGGAGGCGGGCTCTGATGCCGGCGCGATCCCCGATACCGGCGTGGTTTGCATGGGCGAGTGGCAGGGCCAGCAGGTGCTGGGCATGCGCCTGACCTGGAACAAACGTTATATCACCCTCGCGCCTATCGCCACGGTGCTGGGCCTGGCGTTCAAACTCTCTGACCCGGAAAAACTGCTGGGCGGTGAAGAAGATCTGGGCATTACCTGTGCGCTGATCCCAACCTCGACCCCAGGTGTTGAGATTGGTCGCCGTCACTTCCCGCTGAACGTACCGTTCCAGAACGGTCCTACCCGCGGTCAGGATATCTTTGTCCCGATTGATTACATCATCGGTGGCCCGAAAATGGCCGGTCAGGGCTGGCGTATGCTGGTAGAATGTCTGTCTGTGGGCCGCGGCATTACCCTGCCGTCGAACTCAACCGGCGGTCTGAAATCGGTGGCGATGGGGATTGGGGCTTACGCGCATATCCGCCGTCAGTTCAAAATCTCCATCGGCAAGATGGAAGGTATCGAAGAGCCGCTGGCGCGTATTGCGGGCAATGCCTACGTGATGGACGCCGCAGCCTCGCTGATTACCTACGGAATTATGCTGGGCGAAAAACCCGCCGTGCTGTCGGCAATTGTGAAATACCACTGTACCCACCGTGCACAGCAGTCAATTATTGATGCAATGGATATCGCAGGCGGTAAAGGGATCATGCTCGGTGAAGGCAACTTCCTGGCACGCAGCTATCAGGGCGCTCCGATTGCCATCACCGTTGAAGGGGCAAACATCCTGACCCGCAGCATGATGATCTTCGGTCAGGGCGCCATTCGCTGCCATCCGTACGTGCTGGAAGAGATGGCCGCCGCGCAGAATAACGACGTGGATGCCTTTGACAAGCTGCTGTTCAAACATATCGGTCACGTGGGCAGCAATGAAGTGCGCAGCTTCTGGCTCGGCCTGACGCGCGGCCTCACCAGCGCGACGCCGACCAGCGATGCGACTAAACGTTATTACCAGCACCTGAACCGCCTGAGCGCTAACCTGGCCCTGCTGTCTGACGTCTCGATGGCCGTTCTTGGCGGAAGCCTGAAGCGTCGCGAGCGCATCTCTGCCCGTCTGGGCGACGTGCTGAGCCAGATCTTCCTGGCCTCTGCGGTTCTAAAACGCTACGACGACGAAGGCCGTCAGGAAGCGGATCTGCCGCTGGTGCACTGGGGTGTACAGGATGCGCTGTATCAGGCAGAACAGGCTATTGACGACCTGCTGGCGAACTTCCCGAACCGCTTTGTGGCAGGTGCCCTGCGCGTGGCGATCTTCCCGACCGGTCGTCATTACCTGGCGCCGTCTGACAAGCTGGATCATAAAGTGGCGAAGATCCTTCAGGTTCCGAGCGCAACCCGCTCCCGTATTGGCCGCGGCCAGTATCTGGCCCCTACCCCGCATAACCCTGTCGGCCTGCTGGAAGAGGCGCTGCTGGACGTGATGGCCGCCGACCCGATTCACCAGAAGATCTGCAAACAGCTGGGTAAAAACCTGCCGTTCACCCGCCTGGACGAGCTGGCAAAACAGGCCCTGGCGGGCGGCATCATCGACAACAGCGAAGCCGCACTCCTGGTGAAAGCCGAAGAGAGCCGTCTGCGCAGTATTAACGTGGATGATTTCGAACCGGAAGAGCTGGCGACACAGCCGGTAAAGCTGCCGGAGAAGCACCGCAAACCTGAAGCCGCATAAGACGTTCAGCGTCCATCAACCCCGCTCCGTGCGGGGTTTTTTAATGCCACATTTTCTCGTAATGACGTGCTACAGTGTCAAAAAGCGATCTTTTAAGGAGTCGGTATCGTGCCTGGTTTGAAGATTTCTGTTTTGCAGCAGCCTTTAGTTTGGATGGACGGTCCAGCCAACCTTCGCCATTTCGATCGCCAGCTCGAAGAGATTAGCGGTCGCGATGTGATTGTCCTGCCGGAGATGTTCACCACGGGTTTTGCGATGGAGGCTGCAAAACAGTCGATGCCGCAGGACGAGGTTGTGGCCTGGATGCACGCCAAAGCGCAGGAGACAAACGCGCTGATTGCCGGTAGCGTCGCCCTCCAGACCGAACGCGGGCCGGTTAACCGCTTCCTGCTGGTCGAGCCAGAGGGAAAGGTGCATTTCTACGATAAGCGCCACCTGTTCCGCATGGCGGATGAGCATCAACATTATGTAGCCGGAAACGAACGCGTGGTGTTTGAATGGCGCGGCTGGCGTATTTTGCCGCTGGTCTGTTATGACCTGCGCTTCCCCGTCTGGTCCCGCAACCGCAACGATTACGACCTGGCGCTGTATGTTGCCAACTGGCCTGCGCCACGCTCCCTGCACTGGCAGGCTTTACTGACCGCGCGCGCGATTGAAAATCAGGCTTATGTCGTTGGCTGTAACCGCGTAGGAACGGACGGCAACGGGCATCACTATCGCGGTGACAGCCGGGTGATCAGTCCGCAGGGTGAGATTATTGCCACCGCCGAGCCGCATCAGGCAACACGAATTGACGCTGAGATCTCGTTAACGGCGTTAAAGGAGTATCGGGAGAAGTTTCCGGCCTGGCAGGATGCAGATCAGTTAACGATCGGATAAACGCAACCCGCGATGTTACCCTGGCTTATCGCCTTGCGTAACATCAGGGAAAAGCAGAAATGAAAAAGGCCCACGTTATAAATAACGTGGGCCTGAATAGTGGCGGAACGGACGGGACTCGAACCCGCGACCCCC
>CAJQZM010039237.1:15227-56052 GCA_907164665.1 Colias nastes | reverse complement strand
CTGGGCGGTATGAGCTGGGAGAGCTCGGCCATGTATTACCGGCTGCTCAACGAAGGCGTGCGTGACAGGTTGGGGCCAGCCTCATCGGCCAGATGTCTGCTGTGGTCGTTCGATTTTGCCGAGATCAAGACGCTGCAGCATTGCGATGCGTGGGATGTGCTGACCGAAAAGCTGATTGAGGCCGCGCGTCATCTGGAAAAGGCCGGCGCCGACGATCTGGTGATCTGCACGAACACCATGCATCGCGTGGCCGAGGCCATCGAGGCTGAACTCTCGATACCTGTTCTGCATATTGCTGACGCGACTGGAGAACGGATCAGGCAGTGCGGGGTGCGTCGGGTTGGATTGCTCGGAACGATTTTTACGATGGAGCAGGATTTCTACAAGAACCGGCTGACCGAGCGTTTCGGCCTTGAGGTCATCGTTCCCGACAAGCCGGATCGGAAGGAAGTTCATCGTATCATCTACGATGAGCTTGTGGCCGGGCAGATCGTGGAGTCATCGCGGGATCTCTATCGTGCCATCATGGCCCGTCTCGTTGCCTCAGGGGCAGAGGCGATCATTCTCGGTTGTACGGAAATCATGCTGCTCGTCAGGGATGGCGATTGCGATGTCCCGCTTTTCGATACTACGGCCATTCATGTTCAGGCAGCACTGGAAAGAGCCCTGGCCGACTAGCCTCATAGCGGAACGACAGCGTCAGACGCGTTAATGTCCCACAGGGCATGCCTGAACCATTAACGAATCGCTTTCACGTTTTACCGGTCACGACCCGGGGGATTCACTATGATGCTTCTGCTTGTACACTGAGGCTGCAGTCCATAACGTTTCGATAATGGATCGTTGTGGTATTCCGGATCTAACAAGGCTTTCAGGCCAATGCTGTTGTTTCACCGAAATGCTTCCTGAGGTTTCGAAAGGCTGTGCAGGATTGTGGTGGATGATCGTCACCAGGTCATTCGTCAGAATCCGATGAACGTGTTCTGCCACATGCGAGACATGCCGTCTCGAGTGAAGGCCATGCTGTCCGTTTCTGTCACCGTTCCTGTCACCGCCACCGTTACTGGGGCTCTTGCAAAAAACCGCACCCTTGCCAGAGCGTTGCCTGTTACGGCCTCATTTCCAGGATTACCCGTCTCTTGCGCCCATTCATTTTCGGTACGTTGTTTGTCGTTGTCATTCTGAACTGGCTCTGGCCGCTTCCTTTGGCACTTCCCGTCAAACTCGCCGCGGTCGTGCTGATCGTCATGGCTGCGCTCTATCATCAATGGTGCCGCCTTTCTTCCGGTTCCGTTTTTACCCCGGAGATGCCGCGCCCGCTGATCATTCTGTTCAACTGGGCCTTCGGGGCCCTGATGTTCGTCACCCTCGGGCAATTGCTCGTCGATATCGTGGCTGCCCTGATTGCGCTGGTACAGTGGCATGGCATCGTGATCGGCACCGCCCCGCGCGTTGGGGTCGGCGTAGTGGCTGCTTTTCTTTCGGCGCTGGGTGTCTGGAATGCCATACGCGTGCCACCGGTCCGGCATGAGACCGTTTTCATTCCCGGGCTCGCACCTGTTTTTGACGGCTATCGCATAACCCAGTTGACGGATCTGCATATCACGCGGCTTTTTCCCCGTCGCTGGGCCGAAGAGGTGGTGGCGCGCACCAATGCCATCGGAGCGGATCTGATTGTGGTGACCGGCGATTTCATCGATGGATCGGTGGCCATGCGTCGCGACGACGTGGCCCCGCTTTCACAGCTCAAAGCCCCCGATGGTGTGATAGCCTGTCCGGGCAATCATGAGTATTTCTTCGATTATCGTGAATGGATGCAGCATCTCGCAACGCTCGGCTTTCACATGCTGCTCAATACGCATTGCGTCATCACCCGCGCAGGCGCGTCGCTTGTGGTTGCAGGCGTGACGGATCGCTCAGCAGGGCGACACGGCGAAGCCAGACCCGATCTGGCGGCTGCTCTCGCCGGGCGGCCTGCTGACGCGCCGGTCATTCTGCTCGATCACCAGCCCGGTGAAGCGCGTCAGGCTGCCGAACGCGGCGTATCGCTCCAGCTGTCAGGACATACGCATGGCGGTATGCTCTATGGTCTGGATCGCATGGTAGCGCGGGGAAATAACGGTTTTGTCTCGCGGCGCTATGAGATCGGCGCCATGACGCTCTATGTCGGTAACGGTACCGGCATCTGGCCCGGCTTCGCTTTGCGCCTTGGAAGACCCTCAGAGATTACCTGCTTTCATCTCAAGTCGGCCTGAGCACAAGGGGGAGGTGGCTCGGTCTGACCGATGGGGTCCTGATGTAGGCATGACTGTATGAAGCTGCTACGTCCGGCAGGCGCGATGGCTGCGGTGAAAAATGTGCCATCGGTCAGGGCATGACTCTGGCGCTTCGTTGATACCGGGGAGCCCTGTCATCGAGAGCTGGCGCGGCAACGGGTTTTGTATGGACGGGGGAAGAAAATGGGCCGGTATTGCGTGACAGTGACATGTGAGGCGCGTCGCGGCATTGTCGCTGTGATCTCTGGTTATCTTGCCGGGAAAGAATGCAATATCCGCGATAGTTCGCAATTCGACGATATCGAATCGAACCGCTTTTTCATGCGCACGAGTTTTCTTGCCGAGGCCGATACCAGCCTTGAGGAATTGCAGCGTGATTTTGCACCGATCGCCCGACAATACGGGATGACGGCTACTTTCCATGACGAGAACGAGCGCCTGAAGGTCGTGATTATGGTGTCACGCTTCGGTCATTGCCTGAACGATCTTCTTTACCGCACCCGCATTGGCGCCCTGCCGATCGATATTGTCGCAGTGATTTCCAATCATCTGGATTTCCAGAAGCTTGTCGTCAATCACGATATTGCATTCCACTACGTCAAGGTGACGAAAGAGAACAAACCCGAGGCCGAGGCGCAGCAGCTGGCCATCATACGCGAAAGCGGAGCGCAACTGGTGGTTCTGGCGCGCTATATGCAGGTGCTGTCCGATGAGATGTGTCAGGCGCTTTCGGGGCGTACCATCAACATCCATCATTCTTTCCTGCCCAGCTTCAAGGGAGCCCATCCCTACCACCAGGCCCATGCGCGTGGCGTCAAGCTGATTGGGGCCACCGCCCATTATGTGACGGCCGCGCTCGATGAGGGGCCGATCATCGAGCAGGACATCATTCGCGTTTCGCACAACCAGTCAGCCGATGACTACGTCACGCTGGGGCGCGATGTGGAAAGTCAGGTTCTGGCGCGGGCAATCCATGCCCATGCCCATCGTCGTGTCTTTATCAACGGCAAGAGCACGGTCGTTTTCCCGGCAAGCCCCGGTTCATTTGCGTCCTCCCGTAACGGTTGAGAGGGGGCGCAGAATGCGCCGGGGTGAGGGTGATGCGCTACCGGACGTGACCCGGATTAAGCCTGTGACCGCTCTCAGGCGCAGGTCAGTTCGCGCCTGACGATTTCGGCGCCTCCCGCCAGCGCCTTGAGCTTGCCTCTGGCGACGCTGCGCGAGAGCGGTGCCATGCCGCAATTGGTGCAGGGGCAGAGGTTTTCGGCATCGACGAATTGCAACGCCTTGCGCAGGGTATCGGCCACTTCCTCAGGCGTTTCGATGCGGTTGCTTGCCACATCTATGGCCCCGACCATCACCTTCTTGCCGCGCAGCAGTTCGATCAGCTCCATCGGTACGTGGGAGTTCTGGCATTCCAGCGAAACGAGATCGATGCTTGAGGCCTGAAGTCTGGGGAAGGTTCGCTCATACTGCCGCCATTCGTGACCGAGGGTCTTTTTCCAGTCCGTATTGGCCTTGATGCCGTAGCCGTAGCAGATATGGACGGCAGTCTGGCATTTCAGTCCTTCGATAGCGCGCTCGAGCGTGGCGATGCCCCAGTCATTGACCTCATCGAAAAACACATTGAAAGCGGGCTCATCGAACTGGATAATATCGACCCCGGCCTGTTCCAGTTCTCTGGCCTCGGCATTGAGAATGGCGGCAAATTCCCAGGCCAGTTTCTCGCGGCTCTTGTAGTGCGCGTCATAGAGCGTATCGATCATGGTCATGGGGCCGGGCAGCGCCCATTTGATGGGGGCTTTTGTCTGCTGGCGCAGAAATCGGGCGTCTTCCACAAAAACGGGTTTTTCGCGCGCGACAGCGCTCACTACCGTCGGCACACTGGCCTCATAGCGATTGCGTATGGTGACGGTCTCGCGCTTTTCGAAATCGACACCGGCCAGATGCTCGATAAAGGTGGTGACGAAATGCTGGCGCGTCTGTTCGCCATCACTGACGATATCGATCCCTGCGACCTGCTGTTCGAGCAGCGAGACGCGCAATGCATCCTGCTTGGCCTCGGTCAGGGCCTCGCCTTCCATTTTCCAGGGAGACCAGAGTTTTTCGGGTTCTGCCAGCCATGAGGGTTTGGGCAGGCTGCCAGCCGTGGCAGTCGGGAGAAGCTTTTTCATAGGGTAGGACTTTCCGGGAGTTCCGTCTGGGCAATCAGGCCGCATTCTGGCTCGACCACCGGTCGAGAAAGGATTTAT
The DNA here is from genome assembly GCA_907164665.1 of Colias nastes. Taxonomy (NCBI): domain Eukaryota; kingdom Metazoa; phylum Arthropoda; class Insecta; order Lepidoptera; family Pieridae; genus Colias; species Colias nastes. Next base: position 51,524 of record CAJQZM010039237.1, on the reverse strand, counting down.
GCGGCGCGATAAAATGTTCGCCTGCAAACTGCCCCTGCTCGATGGCCAGACGTGTGCGTTCATCGCGGTCGTAGACGATACGCGTATTCGAATAATCGCTGTGTTTGAGGCTCGGCTTGAAGTGCGCCGAGGCAGCGGCGTTCGCATTGTAGATTTCGGGGCGATAAATGCGCTGGAATGTTTCCATCGTGCTGATCGTGCCGATCAGTTCGAGGGGGGTATACTCGTTGAGAAGATCGCCGAAAAAATAAAAGGCGAGCGGGGCTTTTGCACCGGGCGGCATGAAATAGCGCACCCGCATACCCATTTTTGCGAAATAGCTTTCGGTCAGGGAGGCTGCATCGGGTGTATATTCGACACCCAGAACCGGGTGATGGTTATCGGTGCGGGTATAAACCCTGTTTTCTGAAACGCTCAGGCAGATCACAGGATATTTCGTGAAATGCGTTTTGTAGATCTCAGAGGCGATAAAGGCCTGAAAAATCCTCCCATGCAGAACACCGAATTTATCGGGCACGGAAAAACCGGATTTTCCACGATTATGTTCGGGCAACAGCACGCTGAAATCGTAATCTCTTACATAGGATGAGAAATTATTGCCGACGAGGCCGTCGAGATGTCTGCCTGTCACACGGTCCAGAATACTGGTTTTCAGCAGTTCGATTGCTGGAAAGCTTCTGTCCGATTCGCCGAGAGAAAGCGCGATGGAAACAATATCGAGTACGATACCGTAACGGTTTCCCTCGGCATTATCCCAGTGTGCAAGATCGTTGAAACGACGCTCGATCATCGTCAGCGCCGCACGCAGGTTCTCCTGACGGGAGGTGCCTCTTGCGAGATTGGCAAAATTGGTTGTCAGCCGTGTGCCAGGTGCCGGCGCATAATTTTCATCGAAGCGAAGGCTTTTGATCGTGAACCTAAAATCGCTGGTCATGTCGGGCGGATATCCTTTGCTGGATGATCGATCCGCGCCACGTTATGCCTGCCGCCGCGCGGTGCGAGCGAGGCCACTTATCCGGCAGCATGTATCATGAAGACAAATGATTATAAGTCGCTTTAACATGACTCGTTGTCATGGTTTATCGCGACTTATGCCGGGCAGGAAGGCCGGCGGAGCGTAAAGCCGCTAGACCTCGACGCTGGCCGCGAGATTTATGAAGCCGTCGAGGTAGGAAGGAGCCTTGCCGGTGCGATGACCGAGATGGATGGATTTGAGAATACCCTCTCCGATCCTGATCCCCTTTACGCCTTTGACCTTGCGAAGCAGCCAGTCCGGCGTTGCGCTGACTGCACGCCCCGAGGCCACGAGACGCAACATGAGATCGGTCGTTTCCACCGTGCGGTGCCGGCGTGGCTGAGCGTGACCGGGGACGAGAAACCTTGTGTAGATGTCGAGCCGCTCGCGTGAGACGGGATAGGTGATCAGCGTCTCGGTTGCCAGATCTTCCGGCTCGACATGATGCTTCTGTGCAAGCGGATGGGTGTCGGCTACGGCAAGCACCAGTTCGTAATCGAAAACGGGAGTAAAATTGAGCTCGGGGCGCGCACTGGGGTCGGGCGTAACCAGAATGTCGATTTCATGCCCCAGAAGGGCAGTCAGGCCGCCGAACTGGAAGGCTGTGGTTACGTCGAGTTCGACGTCCGGCCATGCTGCCAGAAACGGGTCGACCACCTGCATCAGCCAGTCCTGACACGGGTGACATTCCATACCAATACGGATCGATCCGCGCCGGCCGCGTGCATAATCCTCCAGGACTGTTTTGCCGTGTTCGAGCTGGGGCAGGACGCGCTGGGCGAGCTCCAGCAGGTATTCTCCTGCCAGCGTAAAACGCAGCTTATGCCCTTCGCGCTCGAAAAGCCTGACATTGTAGCGCTCCTCGAACCGACGAATGGCGTGGCTGACCGCCGATTGTGTCAGGCAAAGCTGCTCGGCTGCCTGTGTCAGGCTGCCCGACCGGTGAATCTCCCGCATGATGGCCAAAGGCTGGATTTCGATCACTACACATGAACTCCCGTCAGCTAACCCTATCTGGAACGGATCGGGCGTCATGCGCAAGCGATGCTGGGTGTTGGGTTGGGAGAGCGAGAAGAGGAGCGGCGACATGTCTGTGCTGGAAATAACGTTCTGGTCTCTATCGCCAGACTATAGAAAACCGAACGTCCCCCCTGCGCGCATTTTCAGGCAGGTGCCTGATTGCGCACCGGTTATTTATGACCCGGTCTCCTGTCACGCTGCGCCTCAGGCACAAGGCGGGTTGTGCCCGAGGACAGGGTCATAGGCGTGTCCTGACCCTGTTCTAACGACGCAGCGCCCCTCCGATAAGGTGCGCAACATCGCCTGCCCGTCCTGACAGAAGCCCCTTCGCAGCATAAAGGGCCATTCCTGCGACTTCTTTTGCATGAATATCGGGAGGCATGACCAGTTCGAATTCATTGGTCACCACATCCAGCAGGGCTGGTCCCGGTACGGCAAGGAATTCCTGTACAGCGGCATCGAGATCGACCGGATTTTCCACCTGGCGGCTCCACAGCCCGATGGCCGAGGCCACATGGCTGAAATCCGGATTGATCAGATTTGTGTAGTGATCGAGCAGACCCTCGACCTTCTGTTCGAGCTCGACGAAATTCAGGGAGCTGTTGTTGAAGACAACCACCTTGATCGGCAGATTTTCCTGTATCGAGGTCAGCAGATCGCCAAGCAGCATGGCAATGCCACCATCTCCTGAAAAGGAGATGACCTGACGATCGGGAAACGCCTTCTGTGCCCCCAGCGCCTGTGGCATTGCATTGGCCATGGTGCCGTGGCTCAGGCTCACCAGTGTGCGGTTCTGTCCGGTTGAGGGAACATGCCGGAGAACCCAGACCATAGGAGAGCCGCCATCAGCCGTAAAAACGGCATTGGGGGCAGCATGGCGTGCAACTGTTGCGGCCAGATATTGTGGGTGGATTGTGCCTTTCCCGCCAGTCACAGCCCTTTCGTCCAGCTTGTGCTGCGCCTCATGGGCAACTTTAAGCGAGGCATCCAGAAAAGCCCTGTCGGTACGCGGCGTGATATGCGGCAGCAAGGCGTCGAGTGTTGCACCGACATCGCCCGCAACGCCCAGATCGACAGGATGACGCCGACCCAGATGGACGGGATCGATATCGAGCTGAATGATCCTTGCCTTGTCGGGATAATACTGCGACCAGGCAAAATTGCAGCCCAGCAAAAGCAGCGTATCGCAGGAGGTAACGGCATGCAGGCCGCCTTCCGCTCCGATCATGCCGGTCATCCCGACATCGAAGGGATTATCGTGCTCCAGAAAGTCTTTGGCTCTCGATGTCCGGGCAACGGGCGCCTTCAGCGCATCGGCCAGACGCACGATCTGGTCGTGGGCGTCCTCACATCCTGAACCGCCGAAAATGGTAATGCGCTTACCAGCATTGAGCATATCCGCCATCAGGGCGATTTCGCTGGCATTAGGCGTTACGACGGGACGTGCGAAATGCGGACGATAGCCGGATGTATTTTCGGCTTTGGCGGCGAAAATATCGGCAGGCACGATCAGAACGGCGACACCGCGTCGTGCCATGGCGGCCTGAGCCGCCATAACCGTCATGCGGACCGCCTGTTCGGGGGTGCGTATCTCTTCACAGAAGACGGTCCCTGCCGCATAGACGGCGCGAAAATCGACCTCTTGCGGAAATTCGAACCCGAGCTGGTCACGTACGATCTGGCTTGCAATCAGGACCACAGGCGCGCGATTGCGGTTGCTCTCCCAGATGCCGTTAATGAAATGCAGACTGCCGGGACCGCACGACCCTGCGCAGAGGGTCAGTCGGTCGGCAAGCAGCGCCTCTGCTCCCGCTGCGAAAGCACCAGCTTCCTCGTGTCGCATATGAACGAAGGAAATCGCACTTCTGGAAAGTGCATCCGTGAAGTGATTCAGCGTATCTCCGGGAATGCCATAGCAGTGTTGTGCCCCGGTCTTTTCCAGAACGCTCACCATGGCTTCAGCAACGTTGCGGCTCATCTAGAAATCTCCACAGTCGACATCTGGTATGACAACGTGGAAAGCCGAAAACAGGTTCTGTTTTCGTACAAAACCTCACAATAAAGATATAATATGACGGGTTGTCGACTGGGATTTATCGTTAGATAATTCAATGAATAAACATGATTATTCCGTAATAAACTTGTTTTTCAGTGATCTCGCAGGGGGCATCGGCCATGAGAGTAAGTGGCTGTCGTGAGATGGTATGGCGAAAACGGGCCCGCTATCGCGATCCGGTCCTGCCAGAAGTGCTTCGGTCGATTTCCCGTTCAAGCCAGCCAGCAATAACGGCCAGAACGTAATTCTGCTGCTCTGGTGGCAGGGCAGTATTTTTCTCAAAACCATGCCACTTCATCAGGCATGACCGGCAACATGTGGCTGTAGCGTGCTGAGCGACAAAGACCGGATGGCCTCGCCATGGTGTCTGTCGACCGTCATTTTCAGGGCGGGCAGGAGCCAGCCTGCGGGCGATGAAAGCTGCGCCATGGTCGAGAACCTGTGGCAAGCCTGTCCGTTCGAGATAGGCAATCTCGTCCTGCGAAAGGTGGAATTTGCTGCGGAAACGCGATCTGGCGAGTTTCTCCCACAGCATATTGGCGACGGTCGGTAAATTGCGTTCCTGTGCGAAGAGATCGCCTTGTCCGCCCGATGGCGCATTGTCATGCGCTTTTGTCACCCGCCTACTCCTGAGAAGCTGTTTATGCGTGCCGTATCGACATGTCTTGCACCCGTGTCAGTACACGCGCTGCCACAGCATAACAGATCCTCTCTTGGATTCTCCCGGGCATACGATTTTCGGGATCAGCACCGGAATAGCTGGGAGTAAGCCCAAAACGGTCATATCGCTCGACGTTTCCATCGGTATTGAAGCGCCTTGCGCGGACCGTAATCCCCAAGCGTATCACGCCGTGACAGACCGTTGCGGTTTACAAAAATGATGCTGTGCAGTACGCGGCGGTCGTCAATGCGAGGCCGACCGGTGACTTCCGGGAGAGAACGGTCGCATACGCTCCTTTTGTCCAGCCCATCAGCCAAGACAGGTCGCTCATCTTCAGTCTCCTCAAGAAGCCTAAATCAGATTTACCCACCTCAAGCAATGGGTCCTGAGCCTACGCAAAAACGCTCATCTGTGATTATCCAAACGGGCTCTTGGAAGAGATCTGTCTATTCAAGAACTTGCAAGAGAGCTGAATTATTTATTTTTCTTGAGAAATACAAATGCCATAAACACTACAAAATATGCCAGCATTGCGATCTTTTTAATCCCGAATGTGCTGGAGCTTTCCGGAAACAGGAGTAGCGTAACAATCAACGCCAATATAAACACCGCAAAACCTACGGTGTAATTTTTTCTAATATTCAATTTTTAATCCTTCAATATAAGTTCTTATAATTGAGAAAATAAAAATAAATACATGGAAAACGACTCAATCTATCCTGAATTTGATAAATTTTTCGATCACGCCTGCAATTCCGCAGTCCCCCACCATGGGGTGATTCAACAAAACAGGATTTCAGCTCGTAAATATCCCAGCCTGCCATGGTACCCACCGCTTCGCCCCGATTGCGCGGCTCTCCATCCAATACTCCACTGCGCTAGGCTCAGGACCCCTAGCCGGAACATGACGGTTGCGGCGAGGCAGATAGCTAAAAAGAAGACTGTCGGGCATCTGTCATAGCGGGTCGTGCCTCTCAGTGAGCCAGCGACAAGCCAGTGCTGAGGATGCAAAGATCTTTCTCAGGCATTTGCCATCGACCATCCTGGGAGCTTGATACTGACCCGCGCCACGCTGATCAAAGTGCTCAATTGGCTGAATGGCTGTAACCGGGCCGATCTTGAATGCGCCAACGAGCAGTACTTTCTCCTTCACCCTACGTCGCCCGTTACGTGGCGTCGGGAGCAGTTCGAGACCTTTTTGACAGCATTGATTAATTTCTGGAACGACGGAGGCTGAGCAACTCGGGTGTCCCCTGCAGAGGTGTTTTCATCGAGTTCAAGGGGCGCCAGAGAGAACGGCAGAAATGCCCCAATCGTAGTCTATCACTGCTCCCCTAACAGTTTGTCTGCTTCATTTTCCTTGAGCGGACAGGTGCTACAGGGGCCCAGCTGTGTTGGTCATGTGATCTGCAACGGCTGTCCTTCCTAGATTTGCCATTCCTTTTTTACGAATGACTCGAATTCTCTTTTTGCGCGCATGTTTCATCGAATATTTTGGTCTTCAGCTAGGGGCACACCAAAGCTAAACAAATCATCAAGATAAGAAGCACTCCGAAAAGATGGAAGGAATTGTCGACATACATGAGAATAGATCCGAAAAGATCCCAATTGTTTGATATATAAACACAATCATGGCATGAATCAATTGTAGGAAATGCTTTTATATACTGACTGTGAGTATCTACAGAAATTAATCCGCTCGCTGCACCGACCGTAACCGCCATGGCGGTGAGAGGAAACTTACTTTCGCCTCCGGGATGTCGCGCGCCGGCAAATCCGAGTATCACCGCCAGCACGATGCCTACAACAGCGACTATTTTACATGTTAGGTAGAGCTATTGATGCTCTGAGGAAAAGAATGTTTCAATGCCCTCTCCTGTCAGATCGCTTTCCCAACCCGCCCTGTGAAAGCAATATGTACCGCATGCATAGATCGATATCATTATAACAAACGCAAGAAGTGGCATGAACTTACCGAAATATATCGAAGGTCCTTTGATATTTTTAAGCGCTATGCAGATTAGTTCGCGTATTAGTGTAAGTTTCTTACTTAATACTTGTATAAGTAAAATAATAACTCCTCGGTTTAACAGTGTTTTGGATTTCACAGTCGCGCGACCATCCGCCACTATCGTTTTCCGATAAAGATGAATGGGAAGACTGAAATTGTACTACAGCAGTGTTTTTTGCTAGAGTGTTTTCCCCTCAATCTGGCTCGTATCCAGCGGCGGTGAAGAAGTTGGCGCATTCTGCGGGCGCGACCTGATCGATGAGCTTGCCGATCATGTCCCAAAGCCCGTCGCTGGTGTGCTCGGCGGCGCGGCGGAGATGAGCCTTGAGTTTGGAAAACGCCATCTCGATCGGGTTGAAGTCCGGGCTGTAGGGTGGCAGGAACCGTAGGCTGGCTCCGGCGGCCTCGATCGCCGCCTGCACGCCCGGCCCCTTGTGCGAGCTGAGATTGTCCATGACGACGATGTCGCCGGGGCGCAGATCCGGCACGAGGACACGTTCGACATAGGTCAGGAAAGCTCTGCGGCCGTTGATCGGTCCGTCCAGCACCATGGGGGCCACGATGCCGATCAGCCGCAGTCCCGCGATGAACGTTGTGGTCTTCCAGTGCCCGTGCGGCACGGCGGATCGTAATCTCTGCCCCGGCCGACAGCGACTATGACGTCACGCCATGTTGGTCGAGGCCTAGGTTTCATCAATGAAAACCAGTCGCTTGGGGTCGAGATCGGGCTGGGTATCAAACCAGTCCCGCCGTCGCGTCAGGACATCCGGACGGTCCTGCTCCGCCGCATGGGCAGACTTTTGTTCCATGTGATCTGGTGGCGCGCGAAGACGCCCCACAGCGTGCCAATCGCGAAATGGTAGCCACCCTCAGCCAGCCGGATACGGATTTCGGCAAGGGTCAAGTCGTCCTGCGCCGCGATCAGGGCATGGATCCAGTCGGCCTGTGCTTCGATCCTGTGTAACAGTCGATCCCCACCGCGTGGCTTTGCTGCGGGGCTGCCAGTCGACGCGGTCAGGACACACCAGCGAACGGCACTCGCCGGACTAACGCCGAAGCGCTCGGCAACCTGCCGGCGGGACAGGCCCTTTGAAACCGCCGCAACAACGCGGGCGCAAAAATTTAGAGACAGGGTGTGTGACGACATCCAGCGCCGACCTCCATCCCGGCCGTCATCTTGAATCAGATCACACCCAGATTGAGGATCCCCAATGCTTCAATCAGCAAAGAAAAGTGCTCTAGCCTGCAAATCGTTGATTAGAGGGTAGAGCGGTGGCGGTACGTGGGACATCGCGTACCGGCCTTTCGGCATCGAAAGCGCCGATCAAATCTACGCCTAGCCGCCGTTGACGAATAGCTCGTCGAGCCCGGTCAGACCAAGGCTCACGATGTTCGAGTAGATGCGGCGATCCTTAGGTATCATTCACAGCCCGCTTCGATGGGTGAAAATCTTCTCGGTAACGTCGCAGCGATAGTGGCCTACACGGGAACCGCGTCATACTTCACCTGATTGCTCAGCGCATTCGGCCCTGGGCGGCTTCACACGGTGTAAGCTCAAGCGTTCCTTTGCCGTCAACGTTTTACCATACGCGTTGCTGTGAGGTCGTTTGCGCTACGTCGGGCGGTGTGACACACCAGAAATGGTGCAGTTTCTGGCTGCCGCGCTCGCCTAGTGCATCGGTGACGATGCAGATTCGATAGCTCCCGTCGAGGAACTTCCCGCGTTGCTCGAGACGTATCTTGTCAAACTCGTTGAAGGTGAAGTCTGCCACCACCGCGCTCCCGGATCGGCCCTTCACCTCGATGCAAAGCGTAGCATCGCCTTGAACGGCGACGAGGTCATATCCTCGATTCTCTATCGAGACGTCGTCAACGTTGTAGCCAAGCACTTTGAAGTGCTCGGTCACGATCCGCATCGCGGCATCTTCGATCTCCTTGCGCTTTTCCGGATCTGGTTGGAAGCGATGACCCTTGCTTCCGGACTTTGGCGAGACGGCCTCCGCAAGCGGCAATGCTTTCCCGGTCTCAATGAAATGACGGATGCGACGTGCGATCTCGGGCCCGACCTCCGTCTGCAGCTCAGGAAAGTAGACTGGGCTCTGGCCGGGTATTCCCTTGTCGCCTTTCTTGCGCGGTGGGATCCAGAGAACCCGCTCCTCTGGCGCGAGCAGTTTGCAATCCTTTTCATCCGCCTCGACCTGAAACGACAGCGTGTGCGACTCATGAGAGTACGGATCGTGATAGGTCCTCGCCTGCCTCAGCGCGCCCTTGGGTTGCTGGCGATCACGATAGACCGTGGCGTTGTAGTACCACCCGACGACGATCCTCCCTCGACGAGGCGACGGATCCGGCGCGGTCCAGACGACCAAAACATTGTCGATGGAATCGCTCGTGGGCGTGGTCCCGAGCTTTTCGATATGGAGCGACTTTTCAAGTACTTCGACATGCCCAAAGCAGCGACCAAAGGTCGGCTTGAAATTCAGGACCTCCCCGCCCCATCCATTCTCTGCCGCCCATTTGAAGCCGCCCGCATAGAATCCTTCCAGGCTGCCGTCATAGTTATTAAGATGGATACCGTGCAGCACAATCAACGGACGGTTCATTGGGGTCACCTCCATATTACGATTAGACAAACCGGTATCTTGGCTAGATTTGCCCTTCAACAAGCCACGACGGAATGACAGAAAAGCACCAAAGCTAAGTCTATCACGCTTGGCTTAGCGATGTCCGCTTTCGCGGCATTACCATCAGCGCTCGAATGTCCGACATGAGGGCGGAAGCTGACATCCATGCTTGAACGCAGCCGCACAGGCAGACAGATGATCTGCGCTGCATCGAAACCATACCTCTGGGACAGAGATTTTGGGCCATCCCCTGCCGTTTCGCGTCCATTCCATCTACTTCCGATCATTAAGGCCATCTGAAGTAGGTTGGTATACGGGAAGCTCGCCCCGGAGCTCTCTGCGCATAGTAGGAGGCTATGGAATCCTGACTGTGGAACATAGAGAATTAGAAGTGGACTGTTTATTTCGAAGTCGAGAAACCGGAAAGCGGATTTTTCTATGAATACAAGCGGAGTTCATTTTAAAAGCCGGGACGTCTTCGTTTCGAGAAATATTGCCATCCTGCTGCATATGACACGCGTCTACTATTAAAGATCCCGGAGAAAGTCAGGGTTGCAACATGCTCACGCCGGTCGAGACGCATCCGCCCCATCTCTACCTCTGTTGCGCACGTCGCAGGATTATTGTCAGGCAAGAACGGAGACGCGGCCCTCAGCCGAACATAGAAACGAGTTCTCGGTCTTTTTTCTGGGGAGGCCTTGCCCATGATTGAAGACCAAAAGGCAAGCTATAACTTCTCTGCTGAGAGGTCGGGAAACGCGACGCTATCAACCATGCGTACCGGCCGGAGCTGCATTTACCCGCCCTGTTGCGGAGGAGGGACGCAACAGAGGCTGATTGATGGCTCGCACGCCGCGGGAGGCGTCTCAGCCCGGAAAGGGGCGCCATGTGGTGACATAACGCATGAGTGTGAGAAGCACGGTCTGGGTCTCTCCAAGTCTGCTCTCATCGATTGTCCACGGGGGCTGTTCCTGCGCCATATAGGTGCTTTGGGCCATTTCCATCTGGATGGCATGGATATTGCGTGAGGGCTGACCGTAATGACGGGTTGTGTAGCCGCCCTTGAACCGCCCGTTAACGATGGTGGTAAGGCGGCTTTGGCCAGCAAGGAGCGTGCTCAGCGCGTTCGTCAGGTGGACATCGCAAGATGCCCCGTCATTGGTCCCAAGGTTGAGGTCAGGCAATTGCCCCTCAAAAAGCCGGGGCACGAGCGAGCGTATGGAATGCCCGTCCCAGAGTAAGGCCCAACCCCATATGTTGCGCAGTCTCTCGAGTTCTGCCTCCAGGGCTGCGTGATAGGGTTTCCAGTATGTTTCGAGACGATGGGCGATCTCATCCTCTCCCGGAATTTCACCGGGGCGATAGAGATCTTCGCCGTCAAAGCTGAATTCTGGCACCAGCCCGGTTTTCGGTCGGCCGGGATACAGCGTGGCATCATCAGGCCCACGATTGAGATCGATGACATAGCGGGAATATCTCGCTGCAATGACGCCCATACCCAGATCAGGGGCAAAGTCATAAATACGCTCCATATGCCAGTCCGTATCGGGTCGGGCCAGGCCAGTAGCGCTCATGCGCGCCTCCATGCCCGGGGCCAGAAGCGTGCCATTATGCGGTAGCGCGATCAGGACCGGGGACTCGCCGCGTGTCAGGGTAAAAACGCTCGTTTCGCTCATGGCCCGGTTTCCTGTCTCTCTTTCTGACGTGTTCTGGGGGGAGTGCTCAATGATGCAGCCTTGTCACTACACGCCGGAAAGCATCAGCTATGATCCTCTCCCGGGCATGATGACCGCTTTCGATGACCCATTCTCCCGCGACCAGCATATGCTGCACCGGCAGGCTCGGACGGGCAAAGAGTGCGCCATCGAAAATCGCGTCCTGCTCAAGCCCGGGCAGGGCCATGGCTTCAGGGTCGAGAACGCAGAGATCGGCTCTCATGCCGGGGGCCAGCCTGCCGCCATTCTGCTGGCAGGCCTGTGTCCCGCCTTTGAGAGCCGCTTCGTAGAGATAACGTCCGACCGATCCGAGCATGTCGTCCGGCAGGGCGCAGCAGCGTTTTCGGCTCACAAGACGGCGGCCGTATTCGAGAAGGCGTAGTTCTTCCGACACCGATGGCAGGATATTGCTGTCCGTTCCTATTCCGAAACGACCGCCTTGGGTAATATAGGATTCCAGGGGGAACAGCCCGTCTCCAAGATTGGCTTCCGTGATAGGGCACAACCCAGCAACCGCCCCAGACGCCGCAAGCCGGCGCGTTTCATCCTGATCTAGATGGGTGGCATGGACCAGGCACCAGTGCCGGTCGATCGGTACCTCATCGAGGAGCCATGCCACAGGACGTCTGCCAAGGTAATCCAGGCAGTCGGCAACTTCTTTCTGCTGTTCAGCGACATGAATATGGATCGGCATGTTTTTGCCGATCATTCCGAGCATGCGGTTCAGACTCTCCCTGTCGACGGCGCGCAGGGAATGTAGCCCCAGGCCTGCCTTGACAAGGGGATTACCCTTGTGCCGCGTCTCGAGGGTCTCAAGTATGGTTGCGATGAATTCGGGCGAACTCGCAAAACGCGCCTGCTCGGGGGCCAGCGCCTTGCCGAACCCTGCGTGCCGGTAGAGCGTCGGCAACATGGTCACGCCAATGCCCGTATCCTGTGCAGCCTGAACGACAGCGAGGGCCATCTCCGCCTTGTCGTCGTAGGCGTTTCCGTCGGGCCCACGATGCAGGTAATGGAACTCGCCCACTTGGGAAAAACCGGCCTTCAGCATCTCGAGATAAAGCTGGGCTGCGATGATGCGCATATCTTCCGGCGTGATGCGCGATGCGAGCGCATACATCTGCTTGCGCCATGTCCAGAATGAGTCGACGGGATGGCGGCGTGTCTCCGCCAGTCCTGCCATGGCGCGCTGGAACGCGTGAGAATGCAGGCTGGCCAGCGGCGGTACAACAATGTCGACGACCCGATCGCTTGCACGGGGTGTTTCATAGACGTCGATATGAGTGAAATGCCCCCCCTCCCATTGCAGGCGCACGTCATGACGCCAGCCACCGGGCAGGAAAGCCTGCTTGGCGAAAACCGCGCAGGGAGACGACATTTCAGACATCAGGAACTCCGCAGGATGAGATCAGAGGGAAGGTTCCGGAGCCGGATGCTCCGGCATGGAACGTGTTACGACTACCGTTGCGCGTTAACGTTATCATAACTAGACATGTATAGATAAGTCAGGTCAAGCGGGCTAGGAGTTGAGCAACGATGTGGGACAGGCTCTGGATCAATGCGCATCTTGCGACGCTAGCGCCCCATGTGGATCATCACGATATCGAGACGGAATCCGGCTTGTTGCGCGATGGTGCGATTGCGGTCGAACAAGGCAGGATTGCCTGGATAGGATCACGTTGCGACCTGCCCGGCGCACCCGAGACCCTGTCGAACGAGGTAATCGATTGCCGGGGAGCATGGATTACGCCGGGGCTGATCGATCCGCATACCCACCTCGTCTATGCCGGCGACAGAAGCGAGGAGTTCTCCGAACGACTCTGCGGTGTGTCCTATCAGGAGATCGCCCGACGCGGCGGGGGAATACTCTCCACTGTGAGAGCCACGAGGGCTGCGAGCGAGGACGAGCTTTTCGCGCTCTCCGAAAAACGAGCCAAGCGGCTCATGGCGAATGGTGTGACGACACTGGAGATCAAATCCGGCTACGGACTGACGCTTGAGGATGAACTCAAGCAATTGCGCGTGGCGCGTCGTCTGGGTTCCGAACTCAGGCTGCGCGTGCATGTGAGCTTTCTTGGTGCTCATGCCTTGCCGCCTGAATTCGTCGGTCGTCGTGAAGCCTATCTGGGGCATCTTTGCACCGACCTCCTGCCTCAAATCGCAGCTGGAGGACTCGCAGATAGCGTGGATGGTTTCTGCGAAGGCATTGCTTTTCAGCCTCATGAAATCGAGCGTCTGTTCATCACAGCGCGGGATCTCGGTTTCACACTGCGTCTTCATGCTGATCAGCTTTCCGATCTGGGCGGTGCCTCGCTTGCTGCGCGGCTGGGAGCACTCTCTGCCGATCACGTGGAATACGCCCATGAGGAAGGTATCAGGGCCATGGCGGCGCAGGGTACGGTGGCTGTTCTTCTGCCGGGGGCCTTTTATTTCGTCCGCGAAGACAAGCTGCCCCCTGTGGAGGCTTTCCGTGCGCATGGTGTGCGCATGGCGCTTGCGACGGATTGCAACCCCGGCACTTCGCCTTTGCTGTCACCCACGGCCGTGATGAACATGGCCTGTACCCTGTTCCGGCTGACACCGCGCGAAGCGCTGGACGGCCATACGCGCCACGCGGCCGCTGCGCTCGGACTCTCGGCAACCTGCGGTATGCTGGCGCCTGGAATGGCTGCCGATATGGCGCTCTGGGACATCACCGCCCCTCACGAGCTCGCATACTGGATCGGCGGGGTGATGCCTGTGGGACGTGTTTTCGCCGGCGTTCCGGATCAGGTTCTCTGATAGGGGGCAGCGCGGCCGGGAGTAGGAAGGTTATGATCCCGTGCTAAAGACTGGCGAGCCGGGTATGACCGGTATAGACATCTGGCCTGGGCAGAAAGGGGATGCAAGAGGGTGACCATATTGCTGGGCAAGGACAAGCCGGCCGCACGTTACGAGCAGGTCAAATCATACATCCTCTCCCGTATAGAGACGGGAGAATGGGAGGTCGGGCACAGGCTTCCTTCCGAGAGTGAACTCGTCGACCTTCTCGGTGTGTCACGCATGACTGTGCATCGTGCCCTGCGCGAACTGACCGTCGATGGCGTGGTTACTCGTGCACAGGGTGTGGGCACCTTTGTGGCCGAGCCGCTCAAGCGTGTCGAGTTGCTTGAATTGCGCGATATCGCAGAGGATATCGTTTCGAACGGCCACACCCACACCACGCGCGTCATCACGCTGGGCTCCATCCGGGCCGATAGCGACCTAGCCATGGCTTTCGGTCAGCGCCCCGGCGCACGGCTCTTCCATTCGATCATCGTTCATCTCGAAGACGGTACGCCGCTTCAGGTTGAGGAACGCTTCGTTTCGCCCCATTTTGCCCCCGATTATCTGGAGCAGGATTTCAGCCTGTCCCACCCGCACCGGCATCTTTCCTCGATCTCGCATCCCGAGGAAATCGAGCATGTCGTCTTTGCTGTCACGCCCAGTCAGGAAACATGCGATCTGCTCGACCTCGAGGCGCCCGAGGCCTGCCTGCAACTCATGCGTCGCACCTGGGTTGATGAGCGCGTGGTGATGAAAGGCATCTTCACCTATCCCGGGAGCCGCTACAGCTTCGTCGGGCGCTATCGCCCCTGAACGGGGGCGATATCTAGCGAGCCTCGTCGTACACGTCCCAGATTTCCGTTTTCTTCTGTCTGTACCCGGATCGCCATCCCGCCCATGTGCATGTTCGCTCTCACGGCATCTGGGACTCACGAAAGACACGCCGAGCCGGGCGATGCATTGGGATGTCATTCTCAAATCGTGACGATTTTTGATTGACAGAAACAGTTCTTATGACACACCTTAACATGTATATACATGTTTGGGTCAGGAGATGTCGTGAGCGCCCAGGATTCCTTGCCAGCTAGGCTGGCCAATGACAGGATTATTCGCGCGGCCCATGGGCCGGAACTGACAGCGCGGTCATGGCAGACCGAGGCGGCGCTGCGCATGCTGATGAATAATCTTGATCCCGATGTGGCCGAGAAGCCCTCAGAACTGGTAGTTTATGGCGGTATCGGTCGCGCGGCCCGCAACTGGGCCTGCTATGACGGGATTGTGCGTGCCCTGACCGATCTGGACGCCGACCAGACGCTGCTCGTCCAGTCGGGCAAGCCGGTCGGGGTGTTTCGTACCCATCCCGATGCTCCCCGTGTTCTAATCGCCAATTCCAACCTGGTACCGCACTGGGCGAATTGGGATCGGTTTAATGAACTCGACCGGGCCGGGTTGATGATGTACGGCCAGATGACTGCAGGGTCGTGGATCTATATCGGCAGTCAGGGCATCGTGCAGGGGACATACGAGACCTTTGTCGAAATGGGGCGGCAATACTATGGGGGCTCGTTGCGCGGCCGCTGGATCCTGACGGGAGGTCTGGGCGGGATGAGCGGTGCACAGCCTCTCGCCGCGGTAATGGCAGGCGCCTCGATGCTGGCCGTCGAATGTGAGCCGAGCCGTATCGAGAAGCGCCTCGAAACGGGCTATCTCGACCGAAAGACGGACTCGCTCGACCAGGCGCTCGAATGGATCGATGCAGCCTGCAAGGCTGATATGCCGATCTCGGTCGGGTTGCTGGGTAACGCTGCGGAGATTTTCCCCGAGCTTTTGCGTCGTGGCGTCCGTCCCGATGCCGTGACCGACCAGACATCGGCCCATGATCCACTGAACGGCTATCTGCCCGCAGGGTGGTCGCTCGATCAGGCAGCTCATAAGCGCGTGACAGATCCTGCTGCCGTAGAACGCGCCGCCAAGGACTCCATGCGCCTTCAGGTCGAGGCCATGGTGGCATTTCATCGTATGGGTGTCCCGACATTCGATTACGGCAATAATATCCGGCAGATGGCCTTCGAGGTCGGATGCGAGGACGCTTTCGCTTTCCCGGGTTTTGTCCCGGCCTATATAAGGCCGCTCTTCTGCCGCGGCATCGGCCCCTTTCGCTGGGCTGCCCTCTCTGGCGATCCCGAGGATATCTACAAGACGGACGCCAAGGTCAGGGAACTGCTCCCGCATGACACGCATCTGCACAACTGGCTCGATATGGCGCGCGAGAAGATCCAGTTCCAGGGTCTACCCGCACGCATCTGCTGGGTCGGACTCGGCGATCGCCACCGGCTCGGTCTTGCCTTCAACGAGATGGTCGCAAGCGGTGAGCTCAAGGCCCCTGTCGTGATCGGTCGAGATCATCTCGACAGCGGTTCTGTCGCCAGCCCGAACCGCGAGACCGAGGCAATGAAGGATGGGTCGGATGCCGTTTCCGATTGGCCCTTGCTCAATGCCCTGCTCAACACGGCGTCTGGCGCCACCTGGGTTTCGCTGCATCATGGCGGCGGCGTGGGAATGGGTTTCTCACAGCACGCGGGCATGGTTATCGTTGCCGACGGAACAGCGGAGGCAGCAAGCCGTCTGGAACGTGTGTTGTGGAACGACCCCGCGACCGGTGTCATGCGTCATGCCGATGCGGGCTACGATATCGCCAGAGACTGTGCCCGGGAACAGGGTCTCACCCTGCCTATGATCGACGGAGCCTGATCCATCATGAAACCTGTTTTCACTCTCGTTCCCGGCGCTCTCGATCTGGCATCCCTGCGCAGCTTTATTCTCGACAAGCCCGAAATCGTCCTCGAGGCCGGCACCGAACCCTGCCTGCGCGAGGCCGCGCGTTCGGTCGAGCGCATCGTGGCGGGCGGTGCAGCCGTCTATGGCGTGAATACCGGCTTTGGCAAGCTGGCCAAGACGCGTATCCCTGATGAGAAGCTGCGTGATCTGCAACGCAACCTTGTGCTCAGCCATGCCGCAGGGATCGGCAAGCCTCTGGCGGAGCCGGTCGTGCGACTTATTCTGCTGCTGAAGGCTAATGGGCTGGCGCGAGGCTATTCGGGTGTGCGGTACGAGATCGTCCGTCTGCTGCTCGACATGCTCAATCGCGGGGTTATTCCCGTGATTCCGGAAAAAGGGTCGGTTGGGGCATCGGGTGATCTCGCGCCTCTAGCTCATATGTCGGCAGTTGTTATCGGCGAGGGAGAGGCCTTTTTCGCCGGTGAGCGTCTGCCGGGCGCCGTAGCTCTGGAGCGCGCCGGGCTGAGGCCTATCGAACTCGGGCCGAAGGAGGGGCTCGCTCTTCTCAATGGCACGCAAACCTCGACGGCTCTGGCTCTGATCGCCCTTTTCGAAGCGGAAACCCTTCACCAGACCGCGCTTGTGACTGGCGCGCTGACCCTCGATGCCGCACGGGGAACGGATGCTCCCTTCGATCCGAGGCTTCATGCTCTGCGCGGCCAGAAGGGCCAGATCGAATGTGCTGCCATCTATCGGGCACTCATGGCCGGCTCTGCCATACGTGCGTCACATGAGGTGGACGATGAGCGCGTGCAGGATCCTTATTGCCTGCGTTGCCAGCCTCAGGTCATGGGGGCAGCGCTGGACTCATTGCGCCATGCGGCTCACGTCCTGCTGATCGAGGCCAATGCGGTGTCAGACAACCCCATCCATTTCCCCGATACGGACGAAATGATCTCTGGCGGTAATTTCCATGCCGAACCTGTAGCCATTGCGGCCGATCTGATGGCGATTGCCGTATCAGAAATCGGAGCGATTGCGGAGCGCCGTCTCGCCCTGCTGGTGGACCCTGGCATGAGCGGATTACCGCCCTTTCTGGTCAATGACAGTGGCGTCAATTCCGGCTTCATGATTGCCCAGGTCACGGCAGCAGCCCTTGCTTCTGAAAACAAGACGCTCGCCCATCCTGCAAGCGTAGACAGCCTGCCTACTTCAGCCAATCAGGAAGACCACGTGTCGATGGCGACATTCGCGGCGCGCCGTGTCGGTGATATCAACGAGAATGTACGTACTATTCTCGGCATCGAATATCTTTCTGCCGTGCAGGGGCTCGATTTCCTGGCCCCACTGCGTTCCTCCGAGCCGCTGGTCGCGGCGGCCGCCCTGCTGCGTGAGACCGTGCCGTTTTTCGCGCAGGACCGGCTTTTCACGCCCGACATGGAGGCTGCCAATGCGCTCATTGCCTCAGGCGCGCTTGTCAAGGCAGCGAGCCAATCGCTGAAACTACCCACACTCGACGCCGCATGAAGGGGGTGATCGCGCCGGATGACGGCGCTTTCAAGATCGAGGCAGCGCGAGCGCGCCGTCGTTTGCCTCGCCTGTTTGCAGATTATCTCGATGGTGGCGCCCATGGTGAGAAGACAATTCTCGCCAATCGGGCCGCTTTCACGCGCTGGTCCCTTCTGCCTCGCGGGTTGCGCGATGTATCCTGTATCGATCAGAAGACCACCTGTTTCGGCATGGCTCTGAACGCGCCTGTCCTGCTCTCGCCGGTTGGTTTTGCCGGGCTGTTTCATAGCGACGGGGAGATTGGCGCGGCGCGGGCCGCGGAAAGATGCGGGATTGCCTCGGCGCTTTCGAGCTTCTCCATCCATTCTCTGGAGGAGGTGGCGACGGTAAAGGCGCCTCTCATGGCCCAGCTTTATATCCTGCGTGACCGTGGCGTGACACAGGATATGCTCGACCGGGCCGCGGCAAGCGGGGTCGGGACGCTTGTTCTGACCATCGATACCGCTATCACGCCCCTGCGCCCGCGCGACATTCGGAACGGGTTTCGTAACCGTGTGCGCCCCAGTCTCGGCCAGAGTATGGGTCTGGCGCGGCACCCGGCCTGGCTCCTCGACCGGTTGCGGGCGACACGCAACGATCTGGGGACGATGGGGCGTTATACTGGCGCGCGCGGTATCATGGCGCAGGCCCGTGACATTGCATCCCGGATCGATCCCGCTCTCTCATGGGCCGATCTGGAGACGTTACGGGCATGCTGGAAGGGCCGCCTCGTTCTCAAGGGTGTGCTCCATCCTGATGATGCCCGGCAGGCGGTTTCCTGTGGCGTGGACGGGCTGATCCTGTCCAATCACGGCGGTCGACAACTGGACCCTGCACCATCGCCTCTCACCATGCTGCCCGAGATACTGGACGTCACGCAGGACCGGCTCGAAGTTGTGCTGGATGGCGGGGTGCGTCATGGCGGTGATGTCGTCACGGCGCGTGCGCTGGGTGCGCGGGCCGTTTCGCTGGGCCGGCCATGGGCTTGGGCTCTGGCTGCGGCCGGAACGAAAGGTATCGAGACCGCCCTGCAGCGTTTGATTCGCGAGACGGCGGATTGCATGGCGCTCACCGGGCTGTGCACAATCCGGGCGCTACGCGAGGCAGGCCGGACTGCGCTTCATTCTGCAGGATGAGTGTTCAGCCCTGCCGGGGTTTTTGCGAGTCTCGTATGCGTCCCATGATGTAATCCCCGGCGGAGACGGGTAGATAAAGGGCGTCTGTCCCGGCTGGCAGGTTGAGATCGTGCGGATCGATCCGGGCGTCGTAATCCGGGTCGTAGAATGTGGCGAAAGACACACGCTCGCGCCCGGAGCGATTGGTGACGCGATGCATGTTCGAGACATAGCGCCGGTTCGACCACCGGCACAGAAGGTCGCCGATATTGATAACGAGCGTTCCCGGAATCGGCGGCGCGGGCATCCAGGCGCCATCCGGGCCCTGCACATCCAGCCCTCCGGTGTCATCCTGCCAGAGCAGGGTAATGCAGCCGTAATCCGTATGAGGAGCCACGCCGAACTGATCCGCCTCGCGTTCCGGCGGGTGGGGCGGGTACCAGATGGCCTGACTGCGCTGCAACGGTCTGACATAGCGGGTGACAAAGAAATCGGGCGAGACCCCGAGCGAACAGGCGACAGCGCGAAGAAGCACCTGCCCGCACACGCCTACGGCCCCGAAATAGGCCTCCATGGCGGCGCGGAAATCTGGCCGTCCCTCAGGCCAGAGATTGGGGCCGCGCAAGGGCTGGCCCGCGAGGACGAGGGGATGATCCTGCGGCAGATCGAGCCCGATCTGGAAGAATTCCTTATAATCCGGGTTGGCCGCACCATACATGGTGGTGCGGTTGAGCGCGTTGAAACCCCTCACGGCCTGATGGGGCTTGCAAAGAAGCTTTTCTTCCACGGGGGCATGGAAAAAATCGAGCGCCTCGCGATGGATCCGTTCAAGCAGGCTTTCCGGAATGCCGTGGTTTCGTACGTAGCAAAACCCCGATTGCGAAAAGGCGGCATTGATGGCGCGCCCTGTCGCCTCAAGATCGCCGGCACGAGCCGGGGCAAGATCGATGACTGGAAGATAGCCAATATCGTTCATGAAAAGGCTCCGTCGGATTGAGGGTCAGGAAGGTGGGATCAAGGCGGCGAGGCAGAGCGGGGCCTGTGGCCCGGAAGATGCCATCGGGGAAATGTGCAGGGGCGTATCGCCTGCGACAATCTTCCCCTGAAGGACGCTGCCCGGGCCGAATGCTGGTCCCCGTCCGGCGACATGCCATGGGCCTCTCAGGGGAAGCAGGGTGAAATGCACGGTATGGGGCAGTGGGAAAGGCGTCTCATGGGCGCGCAGAAGGGCAGGCTGTCCGTGCGAAGCCATCAGATTGAATGCCATGACCGGGCCGGAGGGGCAGGCCGCTGTCACGACCATGGCTCCGTCGAAGCTCAGAATGGCTCCGGCACTGTTGAGATGATGAGGGCAGTCGCCTTCGGTGTTCAGGATCAGATTGCCAGGCGAGGCAAGGGCGAGATGGCGCACGAGGCCCGGAAAGGACGAGAACGGACCATCCCCCTCGATCGAGGCAAGGCTGACCCGCCATGTCCCGCCCTGTGTATCACCCCGAGCCAGTTCGCGGGTACGACCCTGACCGTTCTTCCAGTCCGTCTCCGGGAAGGTGGTGAGGTCGTGGAGCGCGATCATGGTCGTGCTGCGGGGAAGATCTTGCCGGGGTTGAGGATGTTTTTTGGATCGAGCGTGGCCTTGATGCTGCGCATCACGTCGATAGAGACCGGATCATGTTCCTGCGGGAGGTAGTCACGTTTGGCCAGTCCCACCCCATGCTCGCCGCTTGCAGACCCGCCCAGAGAAAGGGCGCGGGCGATCAGTCTGGCGTCGAGATCATGGGCGCGCGCCAGAGCGTCTTCCCCCGGTGGCACGAGCATGACCGTGTGGAAATTACCATCGCCGATATGGCCAACGATCGGCGCGGTAATGCCTGATGCCTTGATATCGCTCTTAGCGCCCAGAATCATCTCGGTCAGGGCGGATATGGGCACGATGGCATCTGTTGAAATGCCGACATGGCCGGGACGAAAGGCGAGACAGGCCCAGTAGACGGCATGGCGGGCCTTCCAGAGTGCGGCGCGCTCATCATCGCGCGTGCTCCAGGCGAAGGAAGCTCCCCCGTTATCCATACTCAGGGCCTCGATCGTGCCGATCTGCTCCGCCACGGCCTGCGGGCCGCCGGAAACCTCGAAAAACATGGTGGGCACGGGGCGATAGGAATCGAGCTTCGAGTAGTCGATGCAAGCCTGCATCTGCACGTCGTCGAGCAGTTCCATGCGCGCAACCGGCAGGCCCATCTGCATGACCTGCACTGCAGTCTCGACACACCCTGCAAGGGTTTCGAACTGGCAGATGGCCGCGGCCGTGGTTTCAGGTATTCCCTGCAGGCGGAGCTGTATTTCGGTGACGATCCCGAGTGTTCCCTCCGAACCGATCATGAGATGGGTCAGGTCATAGCCCGTGGCTGATTTGCGCACGCGCCCCCCGGTCTGCATGATGCGCCCATCGGCCAGCACGATAGTCAGGCCCAGCACGTTTTCGCGTATGGTGCCATAGCGTACAGCCCCTGTCCCCGAGGCGCGTGTGGCGCACATACCGCCTATCGTTGCCTCGCCACCCGGGTCGACCGGAAAGAAAAGTCCCAGATCACGCAGATGCAGGTTCAGGGCCTGACGGGTCACCCCGGCCTGAACGCGACAATCGAGATCATTCTCGTGGACCGCAATAATTGCCGTCATGCGCGACAGGTCGAGCGATACGCCACCCTCGACAGCATTGAGCTGCCCTTCGAGCGATGTACCGCCGCCGAAGGCCACAACGGGCAGGTTGTGGGCGTTGCAGAATGCGAGGGCCTGCGAGACCTCCTGTGTCGACTCGACATAAAGAACGGCATCGGGCGCATGGGCGGCGTGATAGCCCTCGCCGTGGCTGTGCTGTTCCAGCAGGGAGGGGCTGCGCGAGACCCGCCCGGGAAAAAAGGTGTCGAGTTCGGCGACAAGTCGGATACGGTCTGGCGCAGAGGGTCTCATTTCAGGGCACTTTCTCAAAGGCGGGTGGCTCGGCAAGGATGGCACGCAGTGCCACGGTGAAACGCCTGTTTTCCTCATCGAGGCCAATGGAGACGCGTATCCTGTCTGTGAACCCCGGCTCTTTCCAGGGTTTGACGATCACGCCGTGACGGAGCAGCGTCTCTGCAACCGGTGCGGCTGGGCAGGGTAGTCTGACAAACAGGAAATTACCGCTCGAGGGAGCGACATCCAGGCCCATGGCTTCGATCGTGGCTTTGAGGGCATCCCGCGCCCTGACCGTGGCCGCTACGCTTTCGCGCATATGGCTCTCTCCCTCCAGTGCAGCGAGGGCAGCGAGCTGTGCCACAATATTGGTATTGAACGGATCACGAACGGCCTCGAGCGCGTTAATCAGGTCCGGGGTGTCACTCAGGGCCCAGCCGATACGCAGCCCCGCCAGTCCCCAGGCCTTGGAAAACGTACCGAGCACGATCCAGGGGCGGGATTGGCGGCGCAGAACGCGGCGCGCATCCGGGTAATGCGCGGTATGGGCCGCATATTCCCGATAAGCCTCGTCGATCACGATCAGGCAATCATGGGGGCAGGCAGAGATCAGCGTTTCCAGCTGCGTCTCTGTCATCACGCAACCCACAGGATTGGATGGATTGGAAAAGATGAGGATACGCGTCGGTTGGGATACCGCAGCGCAGAGGGCCTGGAGATCGAAATCGCATGTTTCGGTGACCGGCACGGAATCGACGACCCCTCCCATCGCCACTGCGTTCAGGATATGCAGGCCGAACGAGGGCAGAACGGTCACCACCCTGTCGCCAGGGGAGATTACCCCCTGCATGATCATGCGTATAAGTTGTTCCGAGCCATTCCCAAGGATGAGCGCCTGCATCCGCTCATCCAGGTAGGTGGCAAGACGCGCGCGCAGCTTCGGTTCTGCTTCGGGATAAAGGGCCAGCTTGTCGAAAAGGCCGGTAAGGGCTTCGCGCACCTGAGGCGGGGCCCCGTGGGGATTTTCATTGCTTCCGAGTTTGGCGATAGAATTGAGGCCGTATCGTTCCTTGACCGCATCTGATGCAAGGCCTGCATTATAGGCTGGCAAGGCCGCTATTTCGGGGCGGCAGCATGAGACGGATGACGGGGTTCCAAGGGGAGAATGCACG
Organism: Colias nastes; assembly: GCA_907164665.1. Taxonomy (NCBI): domain Eukaryota; kingdom Metazoa; phylum Arthropoda; class Insecta; order Lepidoptera; family Pieridae; genus Colias; species Colias nastes. The sequence continues at coordinate 28,055 of CAJQZM010039237.1, read as the reverse complement.
GCCGATATCCAGTTTATGGTTGTATAGACAAGACTAACGATATCGACTCGCATCATGCAAGCGCGAAGATTTATAGCGCCTTATATACGATATTTATGGTGGTTATTCGCTTTTTCATTACGAAAATCGATTGACCTTTCTTGTACAGACAACATAGGCTTGCTGTCAGATTGTGTCAGGAGATCATGCCGTGATGATGTCTGCCTCCCCCTTGTCGTCCGAACTGGTTAATGCTTTTCGTGATGACGGCGTCGTCATTCTGCGTGGCGTTTTTACGCCCTGGATCGAGTCCCTGCGTGAGGGAATCGATCGGTTGATGGCATCGCCCAGCCCGCTCGAGCGATCCTATCAGCCGACCAACTCGGCACCGTTTTTCCAGGATCTCTGCAACTGGCAAAGGATCCCGGAATTCCGCGCATTCATAGAAGACTCGTCCCTTGGAGTTCTGGCTGCGTCGTTGATGGGCGCGCGAGAGGCGCGATTTTTCCATGATCATGTTCTGGTGAAGGAGCCAGGAACATCGCTCGTGACGCCGTGGCATCAGGACCGTCCCTATTATTGCGTAAGCGGGCCGCAAAGCGTGAGTTTCTGGATTCCGCTCGACCCGGTGCCCCAGGCGAATGCGCTGCAATGTGTCGCCGGGTCTCACCGATGGGGCGTCGATCACAAGCCCATGCGTTTTGACGGAACGCCCCTGTATGCGGGCGACGACAGTACGCCCATGCCGGATATCGATGCCGACAGGAGCGCTTACCGGATCGTCTCTGCCGTTATGGAACCCGGCGATGCCGTGGCTTTCGACTTCGGTACAGTGCATGGAGCTGCTGCGACTCTGGGCGCGGTTACAAGGAGGCGGGTGTTCTCAGCGCGGCTCGTGGGAGATAACGCGTGCTTTGCCGACAGAGGCGGCAAGGGATCGCCGCCTTTCTCCCATCTGACCCTGCAAGATGGCGAGAAACTAACAGGCCCCGATTTTCCCGTTCTCGCGACGGCGGCCTGAATGGCCGAACCGGCTCCCGTCGCGGCGCGCAGGTCCCGGACAGCCAGCACAACCCGTGCGCACCTATCTCAGTGCCGCTGGCAGGTGGCGCGTCGTTTTGCGTCCTGCTGTCTTCTCACTTTGGTGGCGTCGGTGACGGGCGTCGCACAGGCAGGGTGTCTTGACACGATACGTGCATCGGGGGTGCTGCGTGTCGGGAATGGGCTACTTGGCGCCCATCCCTCTCTCTGGCAAAGCCATGACCGGGTATATCACGGTATCGATGCCGACCTTCTGGACGTATTGACGCAACGCCTCGGCGTGGCGCGTTCAAAATTTATCATCACGGAGTGGCCGACCATGGTGCCCGGGCTCAAGGCGGAGCGCTGGGACATCGTTCTGAGCGACGTCAATATTACCGAGGAACGGCGGATACGAGGGCATGTATTGTTCTCGACGCCTTATTTCATGCTCTATGACTATGTGATTGTGCTGGCGGATTCGCCAATCTGGTCTCTTGCCGATCTTAAGGGCAAGACGATTGCCTCTGTCATGGGGACCAGCGATTCAGCAACTGCGCACCACCTGGTGACTGATGGTGTGGCGGCCGATGTGGCCGATTTCGAGACGTTCGCCGATCCTTTCACGGCCCTGCGCAACCACCAGGTTGCGGCGGTGATCGTCGATCAGGGAACGCTTCATGCCCAGAAAGCGCATTTCACCGATCTGCGCACTGTTGGCATGCCCGTTTTCTATGCCCCCAAGCCGCGCTGGGCCGCGATACAGGCCAAGGCCCGCTATCGTCTTGGAAGCGAAGGGGTAGTCATTTCCGATCGCTGTCCTGATTTGAAGGTTGCCGTCGATAAGGCGCTGGACTCAATGCGTCGGGATGGCACAATAAGAACGATACTGAAACGTTACGGTGTGTGGGAGCCGCAGCAGGACCACCTTATCCTGCCCGACCGTACTGATTCGGAGTAGCTGTTTCCATGCTGGATTTCCTGGCTGAGGCGGGCGAATATCTGCCCTTTCTCCTGCGCGGGGCGCTCGTCACGATCGAGCTTTCCCTTGTCGCGATGGCGCTCGGGACAGTGACAGGGTTTTTCATTGCCCTTGGCCGTCGTGCCAAGACGCGGTTGTTGCGATGGCCGCTCAATGTGTTTGTCGAGATCATGCGTGATACGCCTTTGATCGTGCAGTTGCTGATCATCTATTTTACGCTGCCGCGCTGGGGCCTGACACTTGGTGCCTTCCCGGCTGCCATTGTGGGTTTGTCTTTCAACCTGGCGGCTTATGTGTCGGAGGTATTCCGGAGCACCATCAATGCCGTTGATCGCGGGCAGAGAGAAGCAGCTATCTCGCTGGGAATGTCGGGAGTGCAACTCTATCGGCGCGTGATCATGCCCCAGGCGGGGCTGGCGGCATTGCCGATACTCGGGGGCTATTTCATTGCCCTGTTGAAAGATTGTGCACTGGTGTCATTCATTTCGGTCAACGAGCTTCTGCGCAATGCGAGCATTGTCATTTCGGACACGTTCGATGGGGGTAACATTTATCTGCTCGTGGCGATCATCTATTTCATCATGAGCTTTGCCTCGTCACGTCTGATTCTCCATCTCGAGAACCGGCTTGCCCATAGTCGCCGATCCGGACCCGATACGATGTCTGGCACAGTTCTGACCATGGAGAAGGAAGCCATACGATGAATCCTGTCCTGACGGTCAGACAGCTTGGCAAGAGTTATGGGGGCAGAGCGGTGCTCGATGGGGTGGACCTCGTTGTTAAAGAGGGTGAAATCGCCTGTCTCATCGGTCCGAGCGGGGCAGGAAAATCAACCATCCTGCGTTGCCTGAATTTTCTCGAAACGCCGGATCGTGGCGAGATCACGTTCCGGGGCGAACGCCTCTGTTCCGAAGATGGCAATCTTTTCCAGATATCCCCCAGGCGCCAGTTACAGGCGGCGCGGGCCCGCATGCCGATGGTCTTCCAGCATTTCAACCTGTTTGCCCATCGTACCGTGCTTGAAAATGTGATGGAGGGTCCCTGCGTGGTTCAGGGGCGCCCGAAGGAGGAGGCACGCATGATGGCCAGTGCCCATCTCGACCGGGTGGGAATGCTGGGCTTCGCGCGGCATTACCCCGATCGTCTCTCTGGGGGGCAGAAACAGCGTGTGGCGATTGCTCGTGCACTGGCCATGTCACCCGCCCTGATTCTTTTCGATGAGCCGACCAGTGCTCTCGACCCGGCGCTGGTGCGCGAGGTCGAGAGCGTGATGCGCGACCTGTCACGCGATGGGCTGACCATGATCGTGGTCAGCCATGACATGCGCCTGGTGCGCAGCATTGCCTCGACCGTTCATTTCTGCGCTGACGGCCATATCGCCGCAAGCGGACCGGCCGGGCAAATGCTTGGGTCGCAGGCCCCTCAATCGATGCGGGTTTTTCTCGAGGCAGTGTCCGACCATGCCGGGCAGGAGTAACATGATGAAGCATCCCCCTCTCGATCGGAGCGCCACATCGATATCTGCCGGGCATGCTCACCCGGATGACGGAAGCATGACCGAAGTCGAATTCGAAACGATCTATCCGATTGCGCCATCGAGACGTCATGGAAAGCCGTCGGACCTATTCGGCTTGTGGTTTGGCGCCAACATGACCATGCTGGCCGTCGCCACGGGCGGGGTCATGCGTGGAGAATTCCATTTGACCCCCCTGATAGCCCTGCTCGCGGCGCTCATAGGCAATGCCGTGGGCGGTGTGTTCATGGCGCTTCATGCGGCGCAGGGGCCACATCTCGGTATTCCGCAGATGATCCAGTCCCGCGCCCAGTTCGGCATGATTGGGGCAGCCCCCATGACCGCGCTGATCGTGCTGATGTTTCTTGGTTTTGCTGCGTCGAATCTGGTTTTGGGTGCGCAGGGGCTTGCCATGATGCTCCCGTTTCTGGGAGGCAGGTCGGGCATGATCGCAATTGCTGTCATTTCAGCCGTTCCTGCCGTGCTGGGTTATCGCGCTATTCATCGCCTGACCCACTACATCGCCCTGCTTTGTGGGGGCGCGATCCTGCTTTGTCTGAGTGCTGTATTATTCGTTCCCTCTGCCCCGAGCATTGCACTGACAACCGGGGGGCATGACACGGTTTCCGGCTCTCTGGGGGCCATATCCATTGCCGCACTCTGGCAGATTGCCTACGCACCTTATGTTTCGGATTATTCGCGCTATCTGCCGCAGACGCGCGAAGGTGAGAAACAGGCTTTTCATGCGACCTACTGGGGCTGTGTGCTTGGCTCTCTTGTCGCGATGGTCGTTGGGGCTCTCGCCGGACCGGCCGTCAATGATCGCCTGATTCTCTGCCTCGGTTTTGCGGCCGCGCCCGTTCTGGGAGTGCTGTCGCTGGGGCTGGTCGTGGCGAACGCCATGACGCTTTACTGTGGCGCGCTTTCCTCCATCACCGTGCTTCATACCCTCGCCCCGACGCATCGTTTCGGCAAAAATTGGCGTGGAGCGGTGACCCTGGTTCTGCTCGTCCTGTCTTTCGGGCTGGCGCTGCTCATGGCGGGCCGGTTCGAGACCGCCTATGCAAGCTTCCTCGAACTGCTCATGTCGATCATGGTGCCATGGTCCGCGATCAATCTGCTCGATTACTATATCCTGAGGCATGGAGCTTACGATCTTCCGTCACTTTTCAGGCGCGACGGAGGTATGTACGGACGATACAACGTTCCGGCTCTGGTCGCCTATACAATTGGGTTGGCTTCACAAGTCCCGTTCATATCGACGGGACTGTATACCGGGGCTATGGCGCGTTTCCTGGGTGGGGCCGATCTCTCATGGATAGCCGGACTGGCTGTGACCAGCATGATTTATCTCGCGACAGCCCGTATGTCGAAACATGTAAGATGATTACGAATCCAGATCGAATTTAGTTGACCATACTCGTATATACATCTTAGCGTTGCATCATGGTCAGCCTTTTCCGGGGCAGGCCCTTCCTCCTTCGAGTGCAGCTCGCCCGTCTTCGGCCGCGAGCCGCCAGCACAGCGCGACGGTGACTCATCATGCGGATCATTTCGTTTTCAAAACTTTGTCTGATCTCGACCATGCTCGTTTCTGCCGCAGCCCCCCACGCCATGGCACAGACCAAGCCCGCTCCAGCGCATGGCACGAAGGCGAAGGCAGGAACCCGGACCTCACCGCCTGCCGCTCGTGCAAAAGTGGCGGCGGTCATGCCTCAGGCCGTCGGGAAGTCGGCAGTTTATCTAAGCTCGACTTCCGAGACGTTCGACGTCAAGGCCAAGCATATCACGCGTGGCGCCCTCGTGACTGTAAGCCAGAAGCTCCTGTCTCAGGCTCCAGCCGGCACGAACCCTCTCAAGGTGCTATCGCAATTGCCAGGCATCATGTTCCAGTCTGCCGAGCCCCAGGGTGTCGACATCTGGTCGCAGCAGCTTTTCATGCACGGCTTTCAGCAGCAGGAAATCGGTTTCACGTTGGATGGTATGCCGCTGGGTGAGCAATCCCTGCGTAATTATAATGGTCTAAATACACTGCTTGCGATTTCGGCGGAGAATATCTCCCGCATCGATATCTCCCAGTCCGCTGGTGCCGAGGATGTGGCTTCGACCAGCAATCTCGGCGGGTCGCTGGCTTATATATCACGCGACCCGGCGCACAAGCTGGGCGGGACGATCAATCAGGGTTTCGGCAGCTACGCCAATTACCATACCTTCCTCCGCTTCGACAGCGGCGATCTCAATCGGACCGGTACGCGGTTCTATACCTCTTATAGTCGGCAGGACGGCCAGATCTGGAAGGGTACGGGTGATCAGTTCATTCAGCAGGTCAACGCCAAACTGGTGCAGCCTCTCGGGCAGGAGAGCTATTTCTCGACCTATTTCGACTGGGCCGATGAGCATCAGTTCTCGACGCCTGATACCTCACCTGAGGTTATCCAGAAGGTCGGCTACAAGGTGGCCAATTATTATAATGGCAAGCAGAGTGGGCTCCAGGCGGCCATCAATGCAGCGAACGGGATTTTTCCTTCTTCCTTTGCCGGACTGGAGGATCCTGAGGACTCGGCCTACTACGATGCGACCCTCAACAGCGCCGATTATCTGGGGGGCATGCGGGCGCATCTGCAACTCACGGATCACTTGCTGTGGGATAGTACGGCCTATGGTCATGGAGAGACCAATCAGGCCACTTGGACCACGCCCTATTACCCCTCGCCGAATGGCTCACCGCTTTCCGAATTGCGCAAGGCGCCGGGTATAAAGCGCCTCGGGTTTTTCTCGCGTGTGCAGTATGAAACTCACGACAACACGCTGGGCGGCGGTGTCTGGTATGAGAACAACAGCTACCAGTCGCCCGAATATGTGTTTCAGATGCCCAACATCGTGAATGGCCAGCTAACCGAGAAGCTACCCAATCCGCTGGATTACTGGAAGCATCCCTTTGCGAAGATTTTCAATCAGGACTACAGCACAAATACTTTCACGGCTTTCGTACAGGACACGTATCGTCCCATCGAGCATCTGGCACTCCATTTCGGTTTCAAATCCGTGCTGAGCACCACACGCGTGGGTAATGGCTATGCCAATCCGGACTATTATTCACCGACCACACAGCTCGCGAGTGGCGTCGGTCTGACCACGGCTGAGGCATTCCTGCCGCATATCAGTGCAGACTGGCATTTCCTCACGCATCATGAATTGTTCTTTGATATTTCGGAAAATGTTCATACCTATGCGCAATGCGGTTACAAGCTTTGTGCTTCTCCTTTTGCCGTGACACAAACGGCATTCGATCAGGGTAAATCCTCGTTCAGGCCCGAGACGGCCTGGACCTATGCGGCGGGGTATCGTTATTCAAGCCAGTATGCAGGGCTCTCGATTTATGGGTATCGCACGAACTTCAACAACCGGCTCCAGCAGGTCACTTCGGGCTCTTCCGTAAACCCCATTTCCACAGTTTCGAATGTGGGTGGGGTCACGATGAATGGTGTCGATACAGCACTGACCATCATGCCGGTGCGTAATCTCGTATTCACCAACAGCTTCAGCTATGACCATGCGACCTACGACCAGAATATCAACGAGGCCGGAACGGTCTATCATCTCAAGGGCGCGCAAATCGTCAATTATCCGCGCTATATGTACAAAACCCGCCTCTCCTATGACTGGCAGGGTCTGACTGCCTATGTCGATGCGAGTTTCAACAGTAAGCGCAACTTCAGCTATACGGGCGACGTCAAGGTGCCGTCCTATTGGCTCTCCAATCTGGGGATTCAGTATAATCTTACCCATATCGGCGCGATCAAGCGGAGCCTGCATCCCCTGAAGGATCTGACCCTTTCGCTGAGCGTCACCAATCTGCAGAACACGCATTACATTGCAACGATGGGAGAAAACGGGAATCCGCTCAACATTGCGAATGGCGCATTATCCTACCAGTCTTTCCTGATCGGCGCGCCACGCATGGCCTTCGGCTCGATTAGCGCAAACTTCTGATTGCTCAGGCTCAGTATTTATCGTCGGTACGATACAGTTGTTGCGAGAAAGATAAAGGTGGGCCCGTCCGTTCGGACAGTTTGTGGGCTATACCCTGATGTCGTTATGTCACCCGTCTGACGGCGCTGGTACGTCATAATACGCCTCATCGGGCGAACATCCGGCCAGCGCCTAGGCTCAGGACCCATTGATTTGATTTTGGAAATCTGATTCAGGCTCTGTGAGGAGACTGTAGGTGAGCGACCCTTTTTAGCTGACAGACGAACAAACAAATGGAACGTCTGCGGCCGTTTTTTTCCAAGAGTCACGGCAAACCTCGCCTTGATGACCGCTATGTGCTGAGCGGCATCATTATTGTGAACCGCAATGGTATGCGGTGGCGTGATGCGCCCCGGGAATACGGTCCGCACAAGACGCTGTACAACCGCTGGAAGCGTTGGGGCGACATGGGCATTTTCATGCGGATGATGGATGGCATAGCTGGTGCAAAGGCCGAAGCCCGGCCCCTCATGATTGATGCGACGTATCTCAAGGCGCACTGCAAGGTTTCAAGTCTGCGGCTAAAAAGGGGGATCCAGGCCGCCTGATCGGTCGTATTAAAGGCGGCATGAATACCAAACTGCATGCGGTCACCGATCAGAACGGACGACCGCTGAGCTTTTTCATGACTGCGGGGCAGGTCAGCGATTTTACCGGCGCCGTTACCCTGCTGGACAGTCTTCCTGCAGTACAATGGATGCTGGGAGATCGCAGGTATGACGCCGGCTCGTTCAGGGACGCCCTGGAAGAGAAAAGAATAAAACCTTGCATTCTAGGACGAAGATCCCGCGGAAAACCAGTCAGATACGACAAGCGAAAAATATAAACGTCGCAACCGGGTCGAGATCATGTTCGGAAGGCTCAAGGACTGACGGCGTTTTGCAATGGGCTACGACAGATGCCTCATCTTCTTCTTCTCCGCCATATGCCTCGTCGCAACCGTCATGTTCTGGCTATGAGTCTCGAGCCGATTCGCATAATCACCGTTCTTTTTCGGCCATTTCCATAGTTTGAGAGCGTCACCCAATGGAACGGTGTGACCTTTTTCAGCGTCGGAATGTTCCACCCAAGGGCGTCGTTTATCTCATGCCACCTAACGTGACATTGCCACTTAACCGCGCGATATGCGCTGTCTTCCTCGCCTGGCCCTAATTACGATAATAAAAATTATTGGAATTAGGTGGGCGATCGAGCATCTATTCTATACGCGTTGGTTCATTCGCCTCAATCTTGTCCGCAAGTTCCTGCATGATGGGCTGGTAATATCGGTCGAGCGATTTCAGATCGCGATGTCCGGTGACCCGCATCAGATCAAGCGGGTTCGCGAGATAGCGTGCGAGACGCGACGTCGCTTCGTGGCGCAGATCGTGAAAGGTGAGGTTGGTCAGACCCGCCCGTTTTGTCATCCGGCCAAAGCGGACAGAGAACGCCTTCTCATTGCCAATATCGAAGATCTTCTCGTGCGGCTCGGGTCTGTGCGGCATCTGCCCAAGTTTCTCAACGAGAAGGCGCCGTGCGCCAGGCGTCAGGGGGCGCTTCTCGGGGCCGAGTTCCTCCCGGTGTCGCTCGTTCTTCAGCCGGGCAAGCGAGAGCGTGCGACTACCGAAATCGATATCTTTCCAGCAGAGAGAAACGGATTCCGATAAACGACAGGCTTGTTCGATCGACTATTTGACGAGCCATACATCGTCAGCATGCTCAGAGGCCGAAACAACCGCTACCAGGCGGTCATATTCACTCTGGTGGGAGTTGTCATTGTCGAGCATGGCCAATCGCCTGTTACGCTTTCTGTCAGCGCCTTGCGGCCGTTTTACGATCCTGCCTGATGCATGATTGACCGTGTGGATATCCCACTCACTGATCGCATGCTGGACGATGCTGGCGAGGAGATTGAGCCGCTTGACCACGGTCGCTGGCGCATAGCCATCCGCAAGCAAGCGATCACGGAAGGCCCGAACGTCAGCGGGCTGCCATTTGCTCACCATGACATTGATGACTGGGTCATCAAGTAGGGCAGGGATGTGGCCAGTGCGGTCCGCCTGGCGATGGGCCATGCACTCGTCGCGGTAGCGTTCCACCAGTCGTCTGAGAGGCGTCTTGTCGAGGGAAGATGTGTCCTTGAACTGACGCAGATCGACTTCAGCGCGTTTTTCAGTGAGCCAGCGACGAGCCAGCGCTGAGGATGCGAAGGTCTTTCTCAGGCGTTTGCCATCGACCACCTTGCGGGCCTGATACTGACCCGCGCCTCGGTACCATACACCCTTGGGGAGTGGTTTACATGTGGTCGGATCGATGCCTGATCTTTCTGATTCGCTCATGCGAAGCCCCTGATACCAAAGAGCCATATTTTCCTGATTGGCTCAGGAATGGCTCAAAATCAACATTCTGGTAAATCAGGATTTTGCTGTTTATCCATCGGAACCCGCAGAAAACTGCGGAAAATCGAATGGCGTCCCATAGGGGAATTCAGCAGTTGGGACTTTTCAATAGGTTACGCCGTAAAACAGTGCAAATCCAGTTCCGGAAATCAATGGGTTAGCGGCAATTTGTAAAACACTGGATACATGTGGCCCTCTTTCAGAGAAGAGTTTCTTCCTGCCTTTCCCTGACCAGAGCGATGAACTCTTTCAGGTTCATGAGCCACTGCTGCTGTGCTGGCTTGAATGTCGTGTGCAGGCTTTGCGGCAGAACGAGCTGCAGGTTTTTTGCCTGCATTTCACCAGTCTGGTTTTCCGATATTCCTGGCTCGAGGGTGAGCAGATGTTTCCCCGGAATACGGACTGCCTCGGAGAGCACCTGACGCCATCTGTCTTTCAGCGTCGATTTGGCGCCAAGCATGGTAAGCCGGGATTCCGGGAACTGTGGGTCTGCATACTGTGTCGTGCCGGGAAACAGGAAATCCGGGCGGTTGCGGTTTTCGGTTTTCGCCCCGCGTTCGTGGCTGATGCTGCATGCGGTGAAGATAGCCTCCAGATGGTTTTCCAGAGCCATCCCTGCGCGCGCCTTGCGTCTGTTCTGCACGCTCAGGGAAAAGCCCAGAAATCCCTCCACATCCGGCCCGTCCTCCTGCATGAAGCCGCCCGCAATCCGGCTCGCAACGATCCTGCGCTCGAGACGGCGGAACAACTGTTCCTCGCGTTCCATCCAGGAAATGAGAGCCAGATCGGGATCATCAAGAGGGGAGATTTCCGGGAGTGACTGCCGGGCGAGTGTCGAAAAGACCTGCGTCTTCGGGAAAACCAGACCGAATGGATCAATCAGGCCGTCCAGATAATCTGCTTCGGGCTCTGCCTGTTCGAGCCCCAGCTCATCAAGGATATACCGCGCGGCAAAGCCGAGCTCCGGATTGTTTGTTTTCCCGACATCCGTAAAGACGAAGCCTTTTTTAGGGCTGCTTCCGTCTATGCCGAACAGCCAGTCAAGCTGGTTTCTTACCGTGCCTTCCGCAGCCGTGATGATCACCAGCGCAGATCCGTCAGGCCGCAAGGCGAGATAGAAGAGGTCCCCCGGGGACATCAGGAGAGTGACCTCATTCTCCCTGTAATACAGGCGGTACTCGGTACGGGTTGGATGCGCACGCCGGGAGTCATACCAGCTTAGTGATCCGTCGACAGTTACCGGCTGTTCGTCTTCGTTGAGCCAGATGAAGCGCGCGGGAAAATCCGATCGATCATCATCGCCGAACAGCGCGCGCAGGGCCCGCGAACCGTTGAACTCATGCTGATGGGACTTCGCCGGCGAGGCCTCAACCACGCTGATTACCTTGGATACAACGCCAACAAACTCATCTGCCAGCCGCCCGCGCTTCATAATCCCTGCCTGATCTGAATGATGCCCGGACAAGCCGGCTCAATCATTCCAGCCTAATCTGACCGGTTCCGGGCGTCGAGTCTGGCGAAAACAGGAACAAGTCACGAACAGGGTATTGTCTGCCGGGAGAAAAACTGTACAAATGACAGAAATATTCCCAGAGGCCAGAATGTCGCTTTTTCCCGATGCACGCACCAGCTTCTCGCTCATGAGAGAGCAGGCCGGGCTTACCCTGAAGGAAGCCGCCGGGAAACTCAGGATCAGCGAAAGCACAGCCAATCGCTACGAGAAGGGGCGGCAAAAGGTATCTCCGCCGGTCATGCGTCTGCTCGAAACCCTGGTGACGGAGCGCCGTCGCAGTCAGCGTGCTGTTCAGCCCGGTTTCCGATTTATCGACCTGTTCGCTGGTATCGGGGGGTTGCGCATCGGCTTTGAGGGGATTGGCGGTCGCTGCGTCTTCACGTCCGAATGGGACCGGTTTTCGCGTGAGACCTATGCCCTGAACTACCCTGACAATCACGAGATCAGCGGAGATATCAGACCGTTCTCGGAAAAACCGGAACTGGTGCCGGAACATGATGTGCTGCTGGCCGGGTTTCCTTGCCAGCCATTCTCTCTGGCCGGCGTTTCGAAAAAGAATGCTCTTGGTCGTCCCCATGGCTTTCTGTGCAACATGCAGGGCACGCTTTTTTTCGATACGGCACGGATCATCGCGCATCACCGGCCCGCTGCCTTCCTTCTGGAAAACGTGAAGAACCTGCGCAGCCATGACAAGGGCCGGACATTCGCGGTCATCATGGCCACCTTGCGGGACAAGCTCGGGTATCATGTGCAGAGCCGTGTGATCAGCTCGGCCCCATGGGTGCCCCAGAAGCGTGAGCGGATTTTCATTGTGGGCTTTCGCGAGAAAACGGATTTTGATCTCGATGCGCTCGAACTCCCGGCTGCGGAGAATGGCCCGCGTCTGGGCGAAATCCTCGAGCCCAATGAGCTGGTACCGGCCAAATACACCCTGACCGAGCATCTCTGGACCTATCTGCAGAACGACCGCGCCAAGCATGAAGCCAAAGGGAACGGTTTCGGCTTCGGTCTCTGTGGCCCGGAGGATATCGCCAGAACACTCTCTGCCCGTTACCACAAGGATGGATCAGAAATCCTGATCCGGCAGGACGGCAAGCGTCCACGACGCCTGACACCACAGGAATGCGCCCGTCTGATGGGGTTCGAGCGGGAAGGGCGGCCCTTTCGCATCGGTGTGTCTGACACCCAGGCCTACAGGCAGTTCGGCAATGCGGTTGTCGTGCCGGTAGTGGAATATCTGGCGCAGGCCATGGCGCCCCATATACGCACGGTCATGCAGACCCCCGAAGATCCTGCGCGTCGTCGGGAGCTGTCATCGGCCAGTGTTGAGGTGCCAGTTGGCTGATATCGTCACGCCGGAGGTTCGCAGCCGGATGATGTCAGGCATCCGGGGCAAGAACACGAAGCCGGA
>CAJQZM010039237.1:0-15127 GCA_907164665.1 Colias nastes | reverse complement strand
GCAAGGCCCTGCATGCGCGGGGATTCCGCTACCGGATTCATGATCGCACCCTGCCGGGGCGTCCGGACATTGTGCTGCCAAAATGGAAAGCCGTCATTCTTGTCCAGGGATGCTTCTGGCACGGCCACGACTGCTCGCTCTTCCGCATGCCATCTACCCGGCAGGAGTTCTGGTGCGAGAAAATTGAAGGCAATCGCGCGCGTGACGCGCGCAATCGCGAGAAGCTTATCAACCTGGGATGGCGGGTACTCGAAGTCTGGGAATGCGCCACGAGGGGAGGTTATTGCTGCAGTTCTGTAGAGCTCGTAGAGGGTATAGATGTTTGGCTCCGCTCATCACTGCCTGTTGGGAAAATGTCTGAGAGACCACATAAATCTTCCGCAATAAAAAAATAGTAATTGATGGATATTTGACTGCTTTGTATGCGAGTTGATAACTATATGATTCCCATTTCAGGACTCTTATAAGGGGGAGATTGATATGTTAGACATCCTGATTCGTTCTCTTGAGTATTGCGCTTCGAAAGAGGTGAGTTCAACAGACGTTGAAAAAGCCGCTTATGTCTTGAATGCTGCTCAAAACGAAATTTTACGAAACGCTGGACATATCCCCAACGATGGCGGTGGCAACCAATACCAATCAAATATTTCCTTCATTTTTCCTTCCACCTCTGGAAATACGATAATATCAGGGCTTTATTACAACTCAATTCGCGCTGATCCTGCACGAACACCTGAAGCCCGGATTGGTCGTGCATTCAGTGGTTTGATACGGGAGGGGGACGAACTTATGATAGGGGTGTTGCGGAACACTCTCTACGCCCTAAATCTCACGGCTTTACAACAAAACCCAATCTATGGGGCTGCGGTATCGCCGGTTCCGCGACAGATATATTCTGTTATGCAGTATCAGCGCAGTCCTTCCATCGCCGCCCAGACACGTGCGCGCGCCGGATCAAACTGTGAGATGCCGGGATGTACACAACCGCTGTTCCGAGGGTTAGATGGAAACGTATATCTCGAAGTGCATCACATAACGCCGCTTTCGGAGAATGGGGCAGATAATCTGACAAACACAGCCGCACTATGCCCGACGTGTCACCGCGCGCAGCATTACGCCATAGACAGTGCACAGCGCAGGCAACAGCTTCAGCAGATGAGACGACAAAATCCATAACCCCTCCAATAGGGCTCTAATATTCAAGACCACCGTTATCAGGGCTCTCAGTGTATGCGTCTGATCCTCACGCCACGCTATGCAGCCGCTCGGGCATGAGCTTTTCCAGTCTGGCGAGGCCCTTGGCAGTAATACGCACCTGTTCTGTCACCTTTTCCGATCCGTCGGGGCGGGTGACGGTGGTGATCTTGTGGTCCAGATCGCCGTTGGAGGTGTGGGCCTGATAGCCCAGCCAGTGATCGGCGCCGGGGCGGCGGTAGATCCAGCCATTATGCGCCAGCCAGTCGAACAGGGCCTTGGGGCGCATATGCAGGTTCTTGGCGGCGGCGGTGATGCACAGACTGCCCTCGGCATTCACCAGCCGGTCATACACCTCCGCCTTGGGCAGGGTTTCCGCCAGGGCGGCTTTCTGCCTTGCCACCGTGGCCTGCAACACGGCCAGAGCGCGGGTGGCGAGGGCCTCGGGCGTTTCCTCCGGAGTGGCCGTCATGTAGCCGCCGGTCTTGCGTATGGCGGGCAGCACTTCCTCGAACACCCAGCGCTCGAAGCGTTCGGCCTCGGGGCGCTTGCTGCGCACGATCAGCCGCAACACATCAGGCTCTGACAGAACGCGGACATCCTGTGTTCCCCCCGGTGTCGAAAGGGGGTGCCGTTTTGGCGACCCCTTGCAGTGCTTGGCTATCGCACCGGCAGGGTCGGCGTACCCCAGCCGCTCGGCCACATCCCTGCCGACAAAGAACGGCTCGCCGCCGATCGTCACCACGCGGATTTCCCTGCCCTCGAAGCTGAGGGGGATAAGCATCTCGTTCATGCGGCGTTCCTTTGTGCGAAAAGGGTGGCGTCTTCGATGAAGCTGGACAGGAGACGGATTTCCGGGCTGCGCTGGTCGACCTCGAACGCGCGGAAATACGGGGGCAGATAAAGCCGGATGAGGCGCGCTTTGGCACTCAGCCCCTCGGGCGTGACGGCCTGCATGTCGGCCAGCGCCTCCAGCTGGTCGTCGAAGGCATCGGAGAGGGCAAGGCATTCATCATCAGTAAACTCATGCGCGCGGTCATTCATGACGCGATGCGTTTCGATGGCCTGCGTAATGCGGGCAAGTAGCGTGGCATCTGCTCCGCCAAACGCTTGCGCATCTGGCATCAGGGTGCCGAATGAGCCGACAAGAGGCAGAACGGCAAGTTGGGAGAGAACAGCACGTCGAGATGTGCTAGGAGAGGCATCAGCCTGTGGCATGGGGTATCATCCCTGCTGAAGGTTAGTTCGAGCTTGAGGCTGCAATCCTCAAGCTCGAACGCTTAACTTACACATCTTTAAGCCAAGGGCAACACATCTTACACACTTTGCTCGTTTGCTGATTTCAGGTATCGCTTGATTATGAATGATGAGAAGCAAGATCAGCGTATTCAGCTAGTTGCCTCGAAGAGCTTTATATCTTCGGTGGACGAATGGCGTCGCCAACAGGCTGATATCCCGTCCAGATCAGAAGCTATCCGGAGGCTGACTGAATTAGGCCTCCAAATTCACACACAAGATTGCAGGTCGTGAGGCGGGCTTAAGAAAGCTGTGGCGTTATTTCGAGACCGGACAATTTTGCACACCCATCTTCGATCAAGCGTACGAAGTCCGTCGTATCCGAGAAGTAGTTTCTGAATGCGTCTCGTACCTCGCCCGTAGAATCCGCTCGTACAAGGACCAAATCAGCTCCTGGCATTGATTTCTCGAGGACAAATAACTCTTTCAAAGCTGCTACGGCGCTTTCGAAAGACCGAGTCTCGATTGGTGAATTTGGTTTTATTATAAGTATTAAATTCTTAAACTTTGACCCGTGCAAGCTATGAGAATTTAGATCCTTAAATAGTTTCAGTAAAGAGGTGCTCTGATTGATATCCAAGAACTCAGCGACGATATCGCTATTACTTTTATCGGGGAAGCACGCGGTTTTATTCTCGTGAGCTCTAGCGAGTATTTCGCTCGCCAAGGCCATGGCACGGTGATATCTTTCATCACCGCGTTGGAATTTCGGCTGGCTATCAGCAATATGACCTATAACTTCGACTGCGGTTGCCCAAGCGTGCTGTATGCGGGTTCTATATTGGATTTCTATAGATAACCCCCTGAGAATGGCACCCATAACTGAGTTAGCATGATATTCGTAAACGTCATGTATGCCGCGGTATCCCGTTTCCTTAGGATGGACGATATAATCATATTTCTCATAGTCGTTTTTTAGGCGATGATTAAATCGAGCTTGATGCATTTTAGCCCTAAAATCCCACAATTCATCCAGATCTTGGAAGATGAGTCGACATCCAACGATGTCGTCCATTCTCGCGAGATTCATTTGCGGAAAACGGCGAAGTTTATCAAAAATTGTTGCAATACGTTTATGTCGTTGGGCAACGATAATCTTATGACCGCGCGCGCGAGTGCGCAAAAGCGCTTGAAAGGTGTTTAAGACAGCTCGATGTGCTGCACGCCATTGATCGATAATCTCTTTATCTTCAAAAGTAGCCTGCCCCACGCGCACGGCATCGCCAGCACGTTTTACTCGTTTTCTCGAAGGGATACCTGTTTCATCCGGATGCAAAGTATTTTCACTCAGTTGTAATGTGAATCGACGATGTATATGGCCATGATCGACCTAAATACGTGCTCAGTCCACTACTTTTTTCGATCATCCTCCGTTGTGTTATTGTTGTACTTAAGTGCCTGCGCGCTATTCATTCCTATACAATTAATCATCCGATAAAGGATCAACCACCTCGACCCTGCACTTGGACGTTGCCAGAACCGTGCAACGACAGCGCATAGAGAGACCAGAAACGTCCCGATCAGCGTCAGGTCGGCCGCAATCTCGGCCGGAATGAACGGGAGTACGGACGCGTAAAGGCTTTGCCAGTCCAGTGTCATGGCAGTGTGTCCTCATATTCGATTGTGGGAAAGGAAAGAGGCGGTCGGTCAGATCGTAAACGGCACACCCGAAACAGGGCGGCCCTGATAAACAGAAAGCTCGATACGGCGGCGGCGCTGAAGGCCGGGCAGGGGCACCAGACGGCCATTCACCGTCGCCTTGTCCCACCGCAGAAGCTGCTGCCCCGCCGCCGCATAAAGCCGCTGGTTGAGCAGCCGCAGCAATGTCGAACCCCGCACAGCGGCACTCCCGACATTATACTGCCACGACAGCAAAGCTCCTTCCTGCCAAAGCAGAAGCGGCACGGTGACCATATCAGCCAGAACCCGCTGCAACCCGGCCACCGTGCGCTCCAGCAAAGCCACGGCCTCGCCCTCGCTGATCGGCTCCGTCAGCCGCGTAACCGGCGACCCATCAGCCAGCGCACGATTGCCATAGCCGATAGTCCAATACCCCGCAGGGCAAACATAGGGCGCAAGACGCAGCCCCTCGAAATCGTCCCGACGCAAAAGCGCCGTGGCGATGTTAAGCGCGTTGTTCATTACGAAGTCTCCAGAACGAAAAAAGCCGCCCGAATGGGCGGCTGAG
This sequence comes from Colias nastes, assembly GCA_907164665.1. Taxonomy (NCBI): domain Eukaryota; kingdom Metazoa; phylum Arthropoda; class Insecta; order Lepidoptera; family Pieridae; genus Colias; species Colias nastes. The sequence continues at coordinate 10,449 of CAJQZM010039237.1, read as the reverse complement.
ATATTGAATTCAAATTGGATTACGGCCGATTTGGTCCTTCATTTTGAAGACCGTGGCACAACGTCAAATGTTCGGAAGCAGATGCGGCCTGCGTTCCATCTTCATGCATTCTGAGCGAGGGAACTCACATCCAATCGCATTGCACACCGGGAGCCTTCGGGAAATCCGTGATTCTCTTCGGCCTGAAGAATGGACGCCAATCGTTGATCCAGTGCTTCTTTCTCGAGGATCACAAAACCCGATCGGGAATAAAATGGCGCATTCCACAGAACATTTCTGAAGGTAGTCAGGGTGATACTCGTGATCTTTCTCTAGATACTCCAGTATTTGACAGCCTGAATCAGGGCGCGCCCTATTCCCTTGCCCTGCCAGTCTGATGCGACCGACATTTCGAGAATATGCAAGGTTTCACCCTGTAAATGAGCGGTCAAAAACCCAACAGGCACATCCTGCACATCGACGGCGACCCAACATGTGCCAGCCTGAACAGATTTGCGATGGACTGCTGGCGACATGGCGTCCGTAGCCGCAATCCAGTCTAGCGCGGGAACAGACCTGAAGGATTGTGCAGCTGAAATCTCTATGGCCGGCAACTGGTCAACTTCGGCCAGTCTGGCAAGGCGAACAGAGAAAGAATGTGTTTGCGATCGGGCGGGCATACCTCAAAGATTAACGCTTTGAGTGTCCGGGACGCAAACTACGCGCCCGTTACTGGCAGTTTTCTACCACCGCCCATGTCTCAACAACTGACGCGATACCTGACGATTTATCTCCTGTTTTCATCTAATCGGCAGCTAAGAGACCCAGGCGATTAGGTGATTAAGGGTCTTTCGCGGCTGTCCGTTCTGCGTTCTCAATTCCTCGATCAAGCCAAGGCAGCCCCTCGAAATCGTCCCGACGCAAAAGCGCCGTGGCGATCAGCATAGAATTCAACATGCGTTATATCCGTGGGAATGCCATTCATAACGGTCAGCGCAGAACGATGTTCTCATCAGCACGATTGAACGCGTCTCGTAGCGGTGGTGAATTTGATATTTTTTATTATCGAACTAATCTGGGTTAGCAGCGAGCCTTGTCTATCAAGACACATGAACTGCGAATTATTAGTGGAGGTTATCTTGATCAATCAGGATACACTTGAGAGATTTCCAGAAATACAGACATCACGATTGCGCCTCAAAGGCCTCGATCTTGGCGATGCGGAAGACTTGCAGAAGATGACGGATGATCCAAGAATTACGGAGATAGTCCATTTTTTACCGACTCCTTTTACCGTACATGACTCGCAAAAGCTGATTGTCGGCAATCGTGACGGACGAGACCGATATATCGGTGTGTGGTTCCATGACTGCGATGATATGATTGCCGTGGTCGGTACACATCTACATGGCGTGGGTGAGATAGAAGTTGGATACTGGGTTCGCCCGGACCAGCAACGGAAAGGTATCGCGCAAGAGAGCGTATCCAACCTGCTTGACCAGCTTGCCGAGCTTTTTCCTCATCGCCAGATCATTGCAGAATGCCGCCCGGAGAATCTGCCTTCGCGGCATCTTCTGGAGAAAATGGGATTTGTCGGAACCAACGAATTGGGACAGCGCCCCGGAAGATACCGGTTTATCTGGATGCCCCAGAAGAACGAAGAATAGATTCATAGTAGGTTCGAGCTATTGTGAAATGGCGTCACCAGTGTTTCTGAGCGCCTCCCGCAGCATCACATTCTGTGCCCGCAATTCTACGATCAACGCGAGATATTCCTTCTCGCGTTCTTCCAGCCTGTCCAGATCCTGACGCTGCGACTCAATGGTGGCTTTCGCGCTCGACGCCCCGAAGCCAATCAGCCAGCGTATGGTAAAAAGCAGGCCACCGAGAACCGCAACCCACCAGGGCTGTCGGTTCGCTAGAGAGTTTGGTCATTACTGCCATTGCAGCCCGATTGAGAAAGCCAGACGGCTGCGAGAAAATCGTTCGTGACGCTGCCTGTTCATGTGATGCCGTTGAGTGATCCCGCCGTCTTATATTGTTTATCTCCGGGCAAATTCGCTTCCATTTAGATGGCGTACGATCAAGGCAATCGGCAAGCCGAACAGAAACAGATGAACGAGTAAGGCCGCTAGAGGGGGCATTGGTGTCACGCCCGCTGGTACTGCAAAACGGCTATGCGGCAAGATGATCAATCCCATGACCAGAAACACGCCGAAGCCAAAAGCCGGCCCGGCAAGCCACGGCATCCGGTTAAGAACCGGAAGACGCACAATTGCGAACGCGTAGATGATGGCCGGGATGACCGAGACAAGAAAATGCAAAGCGGTGCCGATAAAAAATCCGGATGCGCCATTATAGGCAGCCAGCCCCATGACGCTGCTGGCTGCAAGCTGCATTTCCGGAATCACCCCAACTCCACGTGCCATCTGAAGAATCAGGACAGGAACCAGGCCCGCAGCACCTGTGACAAGGCCCGCAATCAAACCGGTCCGGAGCGCATTGTCATGGCCAGGTACCGGTCGCATCCTCAGCCGCGAAACATGGGGAATGTTCACAAATTATCTCCTTATCATTCTTGCATCAGCGCCCCCGGGTGGTTGACCACGACGGTTTTCCAGTGGGGATGCGCCTTTATAGAAATTAGGTTTCCAAAGGTAATCTGATATCTATTGGTTATCGTGGCTTTTGAGTTACCAGTTGGAAACCAGCAGGAGATAAAACGATGGTTCTGAAAATGCGCACTACGGTCAAAGCGCTGCCCGGCTGTCCCATGTCGCAATGCATGTCTTTGCTTAGCGGCCTGTGGAGCCCTGAAATCATCTGGTCGCTGAGCACAGGGGCCCGTCGGTTTTCTGAACTGCGCCGGAATATCCCGGGGATCTCAGCCAAAGTCCTTACAGGCCGGTTACGTGACCTCGAACAACGTGGCGTTCTCGCACGCAGCGTGATTGCTACGTCACCCCCGACGGTTGAGTACGAACTGACAGCACTAGGCGAGGAACTGTTGCCAGCGATCCGGTCAATCGTGGAGGTCGGAACACGGCTGATCCTGCGCGATCGAGAACAATCTCTACGCGATGCCGCAGATAGGGGGCTTGCTGCGCCCGACGCTGTTGATGAATAACATCATATGAATGCGTCGTGACGCCACGTTCCTCGTTATCAGCGAACCTCAGGTTCTCCCCAACCCGGATCAAACCGGGCGCTTAGGCCTCCCGACGATCAAGAGCCTTACGCAGCATGGCATTTTGCACCCGCAATTCTCCAATCAACGCGAGATACTCCTTCTCACGTTCCTCCAGCCTGTCCACGCGGGCGTTCAGCCGATCCAGATCCTGACGCTGCGATTCGATGGTCGCTTTCGCGCTCGACGCCCCGAAGCCGATCAGCCAGCGTATGGTGAAAAGCAGGCCACCGAGAACCGCAACCCACCAAGGCTGCGGGGTGAGGTTTTCAGGCATGGTTCCCCCTTGCCGGACGGCGCGGTGCCGCCCGGTTCCGGTGCGTCAGGCGTTACCGGTCGGTGTAGTAATAGAGCGTTGCCGCAATACCGGCTGCCGTGTTTGTGGTCAGACCGTTATCGGGCTCACCGCACTGCCACGTCACTTTCAGCGAGCGGTTGAAATGCACCGGATCGGCAGAATGAAACCGGAAGGCCGAGGACTGGTCATCAATAGCGTTCGGCCCGGTAGCGTTGCTCCACTGGTTATAGAATGTCCCGAAGCTCTCGGTGGCATAGGGCGTCTGCGCACCGGTGGCGCCTGCAAAACCGGCTGACATGAACTCGAACGCCGAGCCGAAATAGTCCTCTGTGCCCGAGGATTCATAAGAGGGCTTTGTCGCTCCATCGACGTAATACCGGAAATTGCCTTCGATGCAGTTCTCGTCGGCCCCGGCGGCATTGTTGTGCCGGTCCATGAAAAACTGCATGCCCCAGAACGCACCACGCCCGGTCACGTCGAGCAGCGTATATTCCTCAAGCGCCTTCACCTTGACCTGCTTCGCGTACTGGTCGCCCAGCGTGACGGCGTGGGCTACCGCATAGCGGTCGAGGAACTGATGCCCGCCTGCATTACCCTGCACCGCACCCCAGAGCCGGACATTGCCGCCGCCGTTATTGGTTAGCACGATGCGCAGGGATCGCTTGTAAGGCACCCTGAGACTGTAGGTGCAGCCCGCCCAGCTGCGCCCGCGACCGCCCGCACAGGTGACGTGTTTCGAGGAAAAGGCATAACCGCCGTAAGTGCCGATCAGCCCATAAAGGATTGTCACGCTCGGCGTGGTTTCTCCATCGACGTAATAGGCAATCGAGGTGCGATCCACATCGGCCCCGCCACCGGCGAGCGCCATATTGATCGTCTGCGCATAACCCGGCCCGTTGCTCACATCGGCCAGGGTGAATGACGCCCCGGCAGCCACGTCCTGACGCTCCCATTTGGCGTGCCAGACTGTGCCCACGTTTTCCGATGCAATTTCCTGCACGGTCTGGGCACCGTTGCCGATTGTCATGGCGCTGGCATCGGCGCGCAGCAGGCTGGTCATGGCAGCGGTCAGATCGTCTTTCGTGGCCCCGGCCTGACCCAGCGTCGCGATATCGCGGGCATTGCGCTCGATACCGTCCTGCATGGTGGCCAGGGTCGCACCCTGCGTGCCCACCCGCGTACCCGATGACAGACCGCCCGGTGGCGCAAACTGCGGTTCGGCGTGGGCCACCGCGCCGATCAGGACCAGCCCGGCCAAGAGGGCAGGGGCCATGCGTGCACTATGTCTCATGTCAGATCTCCGAGGCGGGTCGGGATACCCGCATTGTTGTACCAGCCGGACCCGCTCTCGGGCGGCGCGGTCGGCAGGGCGCGCAGCCAGTTATCCATGGCTTCGCTGGAGAGTTTGCCGCCCGACTGCGTGGGCGCGTCGGGGCTGTCGGGCAGGTCGAGCGGAAACAGGGCCTCACGCGGGCTGACGGTGATATTCACCTCGACCTGCTTGCTGTTGCCTTCGCTTGTCAGCGCGCAGACGGTCACGCTCTGCGTGCCCGAGGCCTTCCAGCGCATCCAGGCGGTGACGATGTTGCCGAACAGACTGGTCCAGGCGAGGTCGGCCCCGCCCGCCTCGAAACGAAAGGACGTGATGAACTCGCCCGGTGACAGCAGCCTGTCGAAATCGACGCTGTAATCGCCGCCGCCCCTGAGCGAGGAAGAAGGCCAGACAAGCGCGTTCTGCGCACTGGCAAAGGCCCCGCCCCCGAGTGCCTCGGGGCGCAGGATGTTGACGACAGGTCGCCATGTCATGATGTGATCTCCGGTAATCCCGTGGCGGGAAACCTGCCCGGATCGGGGCAGGGGAAGGGCTCAGCTGTTGAGCCAGCTCAGCGCACCGTCCTGCAGCGCCATGCTGAACAGGGTTGCGCCGCTGGAACTGCCCGGCACCTGCACGCTGGCCACAAGGCGCAGCGTCATGCCGGGGCTCGCATGGGCCAGTATCGCGGCCCGTGCGCCGAGGAAAAAGAAACGGTCGAGCCGCACATTGCTGCCCGCCGCCGCGATGGGCTGGGCCGAGGCTGCGCCCTGGGCGTCGATTGTGTGAACGGCCACGATGACCCGCGCCACCTGCCACGTCGTGTCACTGGCCCCGTTATCGTTGATCCGCAGCGTGGCGCTGAACTCGGCACGCAGGGCAGGGCCGGTCAGCGTCACATCCACACTGCCCAGCACAAGGCTCTGCGCCTTCCATGAGCGGTCGGACACCACGCTCGCCCCCTGAACCACCGGCACCGGTACGGCATATTCAGCGGGCAGGGCGGAATAGACCCATGTGGTCCCGGTGAAGTTGAGCCGTGCGGTTCTGTCCTGCGTCGTGCCGAGCACCGTATCGCGTGAAATGCTGGCCGGTATGCCATGGGTCAGACGCCCGATGCCCCATTCGGCCTGGGTGCCGTCATCGGCAAAGTAATACACCTCGCCATCCGGGAAAGCGCCCGACCAGTTGCGACGCCCGGCGGGGGCACCGCTCAGGATGAAAGCATTCGTTCCCGGATTGTTCGCAGTCTCTAGCACGAAATTGCCAAGCATGGCCATTACAATCGCTCCCTTATCGTCAGGGTCAGGGCGCGGCGGTTGGCCGCCCCCGCCGATGAGGTGATCTCGCCCGCCTCGATGCGGCCGAACACGGCATCGCCACTGCGCGTGCCAGCCCCCGGATCGGGCAGAAACAGGATGTTCGCGCCCGTGCGCCCGAGGGCAAGCATCGCGCGTATCTGGGGCAGTTCCTCGGTGCCGAGAGACTGGTGCTCGATGCGCAGCACGCGGCGCTGCCAGCGCAGGGTGACATATTCCACGCCAGACAGGCTGGTGATCGTATCGGCCCCGCTCTCGGCACTCTCGCCACTGCTCCAGGCCATATTGCGCTGCGGCTGCCAGAGCGGCCCGGCATAGGCCAGCGGGATGGACAGGAAACCGTCAGGGTTCTGCGCATCGGCTATCAGGATCGTCACCCGGTCGCCCGGTGTTGCAGCGTCCAGCATCATGATGGCCTGACCGTCGCGCAGGTCAGCGGCCAGCAGGCCGGAGTCATGGGTCAGTGTCGCCCCGCGCCAGATCTTCACCGACCATTGCGCGGTGGCGGTCAGGTTGGTGCGGTGCAGCGAGAAACACCGCCAGTCCACCATCCCGCCCGGCTCGATCGTGACCGAGGCCACACGCCCCGGCGCACGCCATGCGGTCGCGGGCGCGCCCTGCGGCGTGGCGAGGTTGCTCACCGGCAGATCGGGCATGAAGCCCGAGGCCGTCAGCCGGGCCGAGAGAAAGGCATTGTCGCACCCGAACGCGCAGAGCCTGCCGGTGCTGTCCTCGATGGGACAGAAACCGGAATCGAGTATGGCTTCCATGGATCAGCCTCCTGCCTGTTCGGGTGTGAACAAAGGCAGGCGCAGCGACTGGCCGTTGACGTTGATATGAAGCCACTGCACAGGCTGATCGTTGAGCGAGAGGCGGGCACCCTGTCCCGTAACCGGGCTTGCGATCTGCAGTTCACCGCCCGGTCCCGGATAGAGGCCGAGATTGGCCGAGCCGTTCTCACCCTTCTGCACATAGAGCCCCGCCGCTGCCTGTCCGCTGCCCGCCTGTATGTTGAGCGTGTTGGTCGGCGAGGCATTGGGAGAGATGGAAAAGATCAGCTGACCCGCCATATTGGTGATCAGCATCCCGTCATCGGAGAATTGCAGGCGCTGGCCTTTTTTCGTCTGGCTTACGGTCGAGAACAGCATGGCCCCTGAATCGAGCCCCTGCACGTTCTCGCGTGTCTCGCCCGTGCGCCATTCGATGCCCTGATGCGCGCCCATGGCAATGGCCGTGCCGTAACCCTCCGTTCCATCCGTGCCGGTCAGGCTGTCACTGGCGAAGATAATGCCACTCTTGTGCCGCGACGGATTGCGCACGAACACGATACCGGCCTCGGCATCGAAGGAGCCTTGCGTCTGCCCGCCACCCGATCCGATCTGGATGGCATAGGTGCCGCCGCCGCAATTGGGGTGGTAGGGCGTGGACATACCCGCCGCCGGTCCGCCCATGTTCACCGTTTCCAGCTCCATGACGAAGCTCGGCTGATAATTGACGCCCGCCATGCGCCAGCCCTCGCCGTAATAGGCATAGGCCGTCGCCGTGGTGGGGTTCTGCGTCTCGTCCGCCACACCCCAGGCGGCAACCCCGATTGCCGAGGGCACAAAGCCCATATAGCTGCTCTGCTTCTGGCTGTCGGATGTGCGCGACGCGCCCGTGATGCCGGTGGCCCCGAAGCGCGAGATGGCGGCGAATGTGCTTGTCCAGGTGGCCCAGGCCCCGATCGAGGTCGAGCCCATGATCTGCGAAAGCCAGTCATTGCGTGTGGTGTCGCGGTTGCGCTGGCCCCGGTTATCCGCCGCCGCCCCGATGAACAGCCGGTCACCGATCCGCCCGACCGTGGCACCGTCATCGGCAAAGAACACCCCGCTTGCGTCCTTGTCCGGCACCGCAGGTGCAAACCTGTCGAGCGGCATCGAGCGCGTGCAGCCCTGCTGCTCGACCACGATCACCTCCGACCCGTCGAGCGTCGCGATGCGCGGATAGGCGCCTAGTCTGGCCATGATTCGGTGTCCTGTTGAGCCGGGAGGCGGGCAAAGAAAAAGCCGCCCGGTTGGGCGGCCTGAACGAACGCAACAGCTTTTCCTGTCGCTCGGGTCGATCGAGAGACAAGCCCGGAATGGCCTGCCTCGTGTCGGGATCAGCGGAGTTTTACCATGAGACGGCCGAGATCGCGTTTGCAGGCGAACCGTCGATGAGGCCCTGACTGGTCACGAGATAGACGACGGCGCTGTGTTCCTGATCGATCATCCGGGTGATGACGAGGTTTGTGAACAGGAAAGAGTTACGCAGTTTCGTGATGTTCTGCTGCTTGGGCAGTTTGGTGATATCGGTCGGCACCCCACCGCTTTTCACGCAGGAGAGGGAAAAGCGCGTCGGATTTTTTGCGATCCCGACTGCACCCTTGATCCCGCCGGTCTGGGCCCGTGAAAGATAGCACGTCACGGGAAGATCCGGATCGGTAAAGGATGACACCTGCACATCATGCGATCCGAACAGATGGAACGATGTATTCACCCCACCCAGCGTCGTCGCGCTCTGGGCGCAGGCCGCCGATACGCCTGTGACGGCACCCGCCATGGCAAAAGCGAGAAGTGAACGGCGCAAGGCGGAGAGAGAGGGAATGGTCATGACTTTCCTGTTCAAGAGGCTGGATCGGGCCAGGTAGTGCGACAACATGAAACGCAACCAGCCTCAGGCTGGCAAGAGTTTGAACAGCCTGTTTTATGCTGCGCGACTTTGGAACAGCATCCAGCCCGATCGACCTATCCCTGATCCCCCACCAGCACCTGCAGGGTGATTGTCGCCTCGCCGGGGCGGAGCTGCTCGCCCACCACCAGGCCGGAAAGCGTGCGCTCCGGATGCTCCGGGAGCGTCAGGGTGACGTGATCGCCCAGATCCACCGCGTAACCCTGATCCACCGGCACGGTGATTGCACGCAGGCGGCGCGTGCTGGCCCACAGGACGGCGTGCAGGGTTGCCACTTTTACGGCGTCCTGTTCGTCGCCTAGGGCCGTGACCAGCGCGGGCGGGTCGTTGGGCACGCGGTAGCGCCTGCGCAGATCCGGCGAGGCCCAGCTTGCCAGCCGGTCGGCCTGTCCGATGAACGCCTGACGTTCGGGTGTCACAAGCGGGCTCAGCCCCGAACCTGCGGCCTGCACGGTCTGGGCATGGGCATAACCCACCCGCCAGCGTGCTGGCGGCGGGTCGAGCATGTCATCGAGCGCGACCGGGGCCACGGTGATCAGGTTATGCGGCCCGAAATGCGCCACGGCCTCGCCCTCGGGGGCACGCACCGCCACGGGGCGCAGCGTGCCGGAACGTGAGGCCACAAGCCGCACGCCCAGCCCTGAAAGCAGGGTGTCGGCCATATCGCGCCCGGTTATGCGTGCGCTGCCATCCCAGTACCACCCGCCGGGCCAGTTCATGGCCTGCGTTACAGTTTCCCATGAGGGATCGAACAGGTCCGCCTCCAGCACGCAATCCTGAAGCAGCACGCCACGCAAAAGCGTGAGAAGCCCGCCCGGTTTTGTGCCGTCCGGCAGGGCACCGGTGGCATCGAGCGTGATGGCCCAGACAGGCCGCGTGCCAAGACGAAACCACAGGCCCGAGGAATCGGACTGCACCACATAATGACCGGGGGGCGGCTCGGCTGCGAATATATCCGCCACCTGACCGGCAAAAACGATGCCGCCTGTCGCGCCACCTTCGTAAAGCGCCTCGATGGTGCCCGGCGCATCGCTCACCTGATAAACCAGCTTGATGGTATCGATTGCAACCGGCGTGAGATTGAAGGCGCGCCCGCGCAGTTTGGGGGGATAATGCCCCGCCAGATCGGCCCCGCCATTGCGCCAGCCCTTGCCGTCATAGGGCAGGCCCTGCGCCGGGGCATCGAGCCAGGCGGTGGCATCGGTGAGCGCAATCTCGACGTTTTGCCGGTCGGGCTGCCAGCTGCGCCCCAGCCCGGCAAAAGCCGGTTGCAACGCCGCCTCGGGCGGGTCGATTGCACAACCCCGGATTGCATCGCGGCCCCGCCAGCCATAGCGCACGCGCACGGGCATATGATCGACCACGCGTGTGGCGATGATGTTATCGAGCAGCCCGTCAGGGCTCGACAGGATGAGCGCGCCCCAGCTCTCGCCGCCCGCCTGCGCATCGGGGCGCAGATCGAGCCTGCGGTCGAGGCTGTAGGCCTGTTGCACCAGAGGGGGCCACGCGCCATGACTGTCGCTGACATAGCCCACATCGGAGAAACGCAGCGTCTCGGTAGCCTCGACCGGTGCAGGGCGCTGTGTCAGTGCACCCCATGGGGTCGAGCCCCAGCCACGGGAAAATTCAGGAGTGGTCGTCTCTC